>QTSX02003112.1:0-65492 GCA_014839935.2 Entomophthora muscae
AAAAGTTTACAAATTATTACCAATAGGTAAATATACAGGCTGTAAAATGCACTATGTATCAATATTTGTACTAATCATTAATGGCTCTCTAATATAAACACAGTCCATTTAAATAAATTACAATTAAAAAGACCTTGTTTACAATGAATTTTATTAAAAAAATGCATTGAGTTATGCACATAATATCAAAATATCAATAGTTGAAGTCTAATTGCAATATTTGAATGCAATATTTACATTTATGTTCTTTAATTTATTAATGATGATGAAAAATATTCATCCGTTGAAGGTAGTACTATAAAAACCAGTTTTTTGATGTAATTTAAACAAAATGTCAAATATCTACAGCCTTATCAAAAAATTAGGATCAGCCCTCCAAAAGGTTGTCAAGCTTGAGCATAACATAAGGTAAATTGTGGTAAATCAACTGGGAAATGAGGGAAGGGCCTTGGTCCAGCAAAACAAAACCACAGAAATTGCCTGGGAACAATAGTCAACAAAGAACACAAGTAAATAGTTTTAAATATTCAAAAGGAAATACTCAAGCAGTTATATTTCAAAAGTGAAAGTTACAAATTGTGGGAATTTGCAAAAATCAACAGAAAGAATACTCAAAAAATCAAATTGATTGAAGGAAATAAAAGCTCAAAGAAAATTAACACAAATAAGGAGGAAACTGATCAAATAGAAACAGATGAAAACAAAACACACTCAGGAAGCAGAAGCGCTACAATAAACAATGAAAATGTATTAAATGAAAATCAAGAGGAAGAACAAGTAGCACAGAAAATAAGAAAAATCAAGCCCAGAAAAACAAATGAAGAGCAGACAACACTCATGAAGTTTGCTGAAGGTGCGCCAGTAGCTGAGGGGCCGCAGGAGAAACAATCAGTAAGTTTTTTATGTTTTACTTATATTTACTTTAGTTATAACTAGGAATGGGGACAAAGTTGCTGAAGTGGTGGCCTTTACACCCAGTTGGTTTTACGGGGGTTACCAATCATTGGTAGCCCCTGTAAAACAAATAAATCAAAATAAAAAAATAATTCAAATGAACATGAATCAATATGGAAATAAGGAAGCAAAAAAAGGAATATTTACCACCTGTGAGGTACTTGCTCTGGATTAGGGAAGCATATAAAATAGAAGCAAATATCAATTTCAAAGATACAAATGAAATTTGAGGGGATATCAAGATGAATTTTGATGAATATATTTATGAAAGTATTCAAAGATTTCCCTTTTCAAGCATAAATGAATATGAAAAATATAAAAAAACAGACTTTAAAATAGGACCAGAATATCTCAAAACTGAAATTTTCAAAAAAGTGTTCAAAGCATCATCAAAAAAAGTTGGGGATGCAGTCCTTGTGAATAAGTTCAAGCCTTGATTAATTTTGTTTGCCAAGGCATGGGGGCAGATACAAGCCAGGCGCCCCCAGAACCATCTTCAAGTTCAGCCAAACGTCCTACATCAATAGATTAGTTCAAATATATAAAAAATTGTGCATTTTTTCAGAAAAATATACCTCTCAAAGGATTCATGTTATAACATACCTAGGAATCCTATTACATTGCATATTAAAAACAAATGTTAAAAGTTGGAGGACATGCCAATTCAAATAGACATATGCCAATTAGCACTAGTACAACAGAAGACACTGTGGGGGTACAGGACAGTTGAGAACGTCCTGTACAACTTCTTTGCACTGACATTGCTTTTTGGTTATTATGCGCCCCCTGAAAAACCTACTGATCAATTTGCTTACATGCTTGCCTTTTATTAAGCGCTCAGCAACCACTGGGGTGCTGAGCGCCACCCCTCTAGTAATTGCATCCATAGTTGTCCACCACGTACAGAAGAGTATGTGGTCCCATTTAGATACATTAGCAGAAAATTTAATTTCAGGGTATAATACCCTGGAATAATTGCATTACCCTTTGCAATTAGCATCCCCTTAATAAATAATCTTCCCTTTAAATTTATCTTTTATTTTTAATTTTATTTTTATTTTAAATTTTAATAGTAAAATTTTAATAGTAATATATCTAAATATATTAGAATATAGTAGTTATAGTAAGTAAGCATGTTAAATAATAAATTATGATTTATAAATTTGCTTATTTAGTTACTTGTCAAGTACAGGTTCATATATTACATAGTTAAACAAAAAGAGCTCTGTTTATCTGCATTGAGCTGCCTGCTCCACTTATGTTTTAAACAAGCAACTGTTTACAACTTAGATTAGTTTCCCCTTGTAATATGATTTGGTAAATAGATTTGCGGTAGGACACGCCATTTCAAAAACAACATCTCAAAAAACGCCATCTCAAAATACGCCATCTTGAATTTCTGCTATCTCAATTTACTAGTAAAAACACCATTTTGATTTACAGCATTTCAACTAAGGAAATGGGTTTTAAATTTTTAGATTTATTGAACTCCAAGAAATTACCCAAAAATTCCCAAAAATAAAAATTCAAAAAACATTTCTAGGCTTAAAAAATCCTCAGAATTCCAAATCTGCAATAAAAAATGGGGTTGATTAGTAGCAACATAGTTGCTTAAAGCCCAAAAGTTAAAATATACCTAAAAACAACTATTTTCATCTATTTTAACTATAAACTATACTTTAAAATAAGCATACAATTGTACCAAATACTAAATAAAAATAAAATATGATAAAATTAAAGGAAATAAGAGATCAAATAAAGGAGTGATTATTGCAAATAGGCTCAAAAATTAGTAGAAAGAGCAACTGAGATAGCTTGGAGATGCTCAAGCTTGCTATCCTTGGGATAGTAGGCAAGGACCACCTTGCTAATCTCTGTATAATTTTTCACTGCTTTGGTTTGCTTGGGGGGATCACCCTTAATCTTCATGCCTTTTTTAAAGAGGCGGGCGGAGATGGCCTTCTGGGTTTTGAGATGCACCATGATTTTGTTGAACTTGGGCTTCTGAACCTGGACCCTTGTGGCAAATTGACTATGCCACCCTTCAAGAGAAGAGGTGGTCTTGATTAGGCCATCCTTTACCTGCTTAAAGAAGTTCCATGTGATTGAGTCACTTCCTTTTCTAATGCAATGTGCTCCCTGAAAAAGACCAACCCATTGAGTTTCAAAATACTCAATAAAGGGCGCAAAAACTGCCTAGTTGGCAATAATGTAAGGATGGCAGAGGAGGACGTTGTAGAAGGCATTTGTCTCCTCCTTTTGCACAAGGGCAAGGGCAGCAAAGCAGTTGAACACGTCCTTTGCTTCCTTTGTGACTTGAGTGTAGACAAGCTCATGAAGTGCAGAGCACTTTTGGAGGCAGCAGCAGAGTGCCTGCCAAAAGTGAAAGTAGCATCCCTGAGGGGAGCTCTTGAAGACTCTAATAAAAGCATTGGCCTGAGCCTGCTCAAAATCTACTACCAGATATTCATGGTATTGAAGGCTTTCAGGCTTTTTCTTGATTGGGGTGGCTTCCTCTGACTGGGCCTTTTTCTTGCGCCCTCTAGTCTCCTTTGGCTCCTCTTCAATAGTTGGGAGGATCTCATTCAACTTGACCTTTAATATTGTTAGAGCCTGGACATAAGTTTCCTGCTTCTTATTTGGGAGGAAAAAGAAGACCAGGCAAAGAACTAGATTGCCAACCTGTCCATGGATATTCCAAAGCTGACTGAAGAGCTTTGGACAGGTTGAAAATTTTCCATCTGCAAGCCAGGTCTTGCACTTGAGGAGATTTGTGCAGATCCTGGCTTGTTGCAAAGCAGATAGTACACTCTGGGGCATGTTGACCATCATTATGGAGGAGGAATCTCTCTACATGGCAAGATAGTTTTTGCTCCTCAGTAATGATCAATTGGTCAATGGAGCTTTCACTGACGCCTTCAGTGTTCAGAGCATATCTCTGGTCAGTGAGATATCTCTGAAGTTTTGAGGCGCCATCAACAGTTGCCAGTTGGGTATCATTTAGATTAATGAGTGCATTGTTTACAACCTCAGTTGCAGTTTGGTCTTTGGCAGTTGGTATGACCTGGCAAAGAAACCAGCAGATCAGTTGATACAGCGGATTGAAAGGCTTGGCACAGTCATACCCAATAGTTAGGGCTTTAAACTGAGTGAACCCATAGGTGGTAAGTCTAGCTGGACAGCCAACGTTATCACATTTGAAGTGATATTGGCAGATGGGCTTCTTCTTGTCATTACAGCTGAAGCTATAGCCCTTGTAGACAAAACTGACACCCCCTTTCTTTGTCATAATTAGATAGCTGATAGGGTATGTTGTTGGCACAGCAAAGGTGCTGTTTTGCTTGCATATATTGTGGATAGAGTTTAGATCCCAGAGCTCAATTGGCTCATCTGCAGGAGCACAAGGCTCAGGCTCCTGCTCTTCTTCATCCTCAGGCTCTGAAGTGGGGTCATAATGACAATTGAAGTTGAACAACTTCTCTTGAGGGTCTGACAGGGAGTAAACAAAAGGAGAATGAGGAGAGGTTGGGCTTGTTTTCTCAGGCTCTGGTGAGGGCGTAGGTGTCTTGGGAGGAGCTTTACCCTTAGCAGGCTGCCTTTTAGGGGTAGTTTTGGCCTTCTTGGCCTTGGGAGGAGTGGTCTTGCCTTTGGAGGCCTTAAAGGCCTTGGAAGCAGCTTTGTTGATGGACTTGGGAGGCATCTAAAAGTGAATTAGTATCAAAATATGAGCAATTTGGGGGTTTTTTTAAAGATAAAAATGAGAATGTTTTTAACATAAAAGTATCAATTTTTTACATAGAATTGTAGAAGAAATCAAAAAATATATACTATCAAAATTTCAATGTTTTTTTTTGTAAAAAATATTTTTTATTAGTAACGCAAGTATGCAAAACTTTGAGTTTTAACTGAAAACTTGCTCTCAAAATGGCGTTTTTGAAGTGACGTAATTGAGGTACTGTAGCTCAAAAACATAGTGTTTTTGACAATTTTTATATTAAATTAACAAATTTACAGTGGAGCTACCTCAACCAGGCCAAAGAGTAAAACTTGAATTTCTCAAAAACTAGCTTATACAACTGGGGTTAAAAAGTACCCAGTTGTTTAGATGAGATCAAAATATATTTTCAAAGTTTCATATGTTTTCTTATATTTTTATTAATATTGTTTTTGATGTGAAACTATACTTTTGAAAAGTGTAAAGCAAGAATTGCAGTGGGGGAATTAATATAGCGTAGCCTTGCATCATAGGTAATTTCCCCTTATTTTCCCCTATCTATTGTGCACCTTGAATCAATTGGGTCTTATGAAACTTGGTGGAATTTGAAGTGACGTAAATCAAAATGGCGTAATCACCCCTTTCCATATTAAAATCACCATTAAAATATTTTATTGATGAAACCCTTATCAATGTATCCATGTATAATAAAGTAATAAATTACATATAGCAAAACTGGTTTTTTTACCCAGCAATGACAATCACTAGAAGGACTATCATAGTGGCGTCTATTTAGGTTGTTCTTATTATAAGTGTCATAGATTAATATTATAGGAACATCTTCTGGTACTGTACCACAGGCTTTATTTTAATTTGGGTATAAGCTTATTTTAGTTTAAGGTAAATGGCGTAATTCAAAATGACATAAAGTCAAGATGGCGTAAATACACCCCACACTAAGTGTTTTCATATGTGAATAAAGTTAGCAAAATAAGATTTAATTAATCTAACTTAAAGTGATGGAATCAAGATGGCGTAAATTTAAGATGCCGCATTATAAAAGTATATGTAAATTTTAACTATTTTATTGTTTATTTTATTTTTTTGTGATTCAAAATCACTAACGCAAAAAATGCCATCTCAAATTAAATTTGAGATGGAGTTTTTTGAGATGCTGTTTTTGAAATGCTATATCCTACTAGATTTGCTATGCTTAACCCGTGTTATATGTAATAATTAGTTTGATATACATGAAAAACATTGGTTTTTGTGTTGTGTGGCTGTAGTGGCACTGAAATAATAAGGATCAGGTGATGCCTCACAAGGTCAAATCTGTGGCTTTTAAAAAAGTCAATGGTACTAAAAAGGGTTACAATTTTCTAATAAAATTAATCTATTCCTATCTTTTTTAATTTATTTGTTAGCTCTACAGTCAATACACTATTTAATAGATTATAATAAAAAATATGTATCTCTATATATAATATAAATAATTTATTTATCTTTTGTACTACTTCTTATATGTCTATAATACAATCCAATGCCACATCATTATATATAAATAATATTTTTTGCGTCCTAATGAAATAAATAAATAAACTGAAAACAATTGATATCTGGAGCGCTCATTTATCTGATTGGCTTGGAGGCAAGGGCTTTAGGGAGAAATGATTCAGAGTGTTTGTAAAAATCTGCCACCACATTGGGTAGTATCACAAATTGAATGACCTTGAGGATATTGAAGAGATCTTTGGTCTCCTGTGAGAGCCCTGCTTTAACCTTATTCTTGATCCATCCAAAGATCTCCTTGATTGGGTTAAGGAATGGAGAATATGGGGGGAAGAAGAGGAGTCTCATTGGGCAGTCAGCCAGGCGGTGGCTGACCAAATGGCTATTTTTGTCAATTGGAGGGAACTATGATACAACCAAATCCACCTTGTGAAGCCCAAAATTATCTAACACAACAAGGCTGGTTGTGCCGCTGTAATTGATCTGGTGGTATTCCTTCATAGCTCAGAGAAAATTAAGGAATTTCCCACTATTATGGGAACCCTTGATTATCTGGTAATGATCAAACCTGCAAGGACCAAGAAGCACTATCATTGAATAGGTCTGGGAACAGACAGCTGTACAATGGGCTACACCGTCCTTGGACCCCTTCTCAACCCACCCATGCCTAGAACTGATTGAGGAGGAAAATGACAATTTTTCAATATAGAAGAACTGGACATTACCAGTCTGCTTAAGAGCCATATAGGTCTTGGCATAAATGTGTCAATCCTTGATGGTCTTGGCGCTGTTTCTATTATACTGCAAAACTCCCAGTACTTTTTAGGAAAAGCCCAATTTGACCATGGTTTTGTAGACAAGGGTTTTGGAGACAGAAAGCCCAAACTCTGTGGCAAGCATTGATTGGACAGCAAGCATGTCCAGGTGGCATTCCTTGGTGACCTACTACTTGATTGCATTGATATGAACGGGATGAAGGAGTTTTTGGCTACCGCTTAGGCATTGGCAGATTTATCAATTTGTCCAGTGTTATCATATTTGCTGTTGATGTTGGCAATGTACCTGGCCGTGACACCAAATTGGGACGCAATATCCCAAACCGCCATTCCCCTGTTCAAGCAGTTGAGGAGAGCTTCACACTCACTATCTGTCAACCGACACCAGCCCTTGACAGGTACTACAGCATCCTGGCTACCAGGCCTCGACACAGGGGACGGGGACCTTTGTGTAGAAGGTGGGATAACGCTTTTTTTTGCAGTGGCACTGTCAATGGTGGCATACATCACAGGCGCAGATGGCTCAACAGTGGTGGCCAATGGCTCATAGGTCATGTTGAAAATGCAGAGGCAGGAAGTGGCAACTCTTGGATCAAGAGGGTGGGGCCAGGTGACTACTGGCTACACAGTGGAGGTGTAGGTAACCTCATTGTTACTGGTGACCCTGGTATAGGAGACTTTGGTGGCAGGCCTTAAAAACGGCTTCTGTCTGGGATTAAGGCAGATTGATCTGGCTTGGGATGTGGGAGGCAGTTGACTGGCGCTGACGCCTTGGGAGGCCTGTGTGTTGGCATTACTCTCCTCAAGTTGGTTTCTGGGTCTGTTCTTGAACCCTCTGGGACGCCCTTGTGGACAGGCTGTCTTGCAGGCTAGTGCAGGAGCTGGTTGGGAATGTAATTTTTGATTCATAAAAATAAAATAAAAATATAATTTTAGATTAAATATGTATTTATTTAGATTTGTTGATTTAGTTGTGGGTAGTGGTTTTCTCTTGATTTTGCCTTTAATAGTAACAGAATTTCTACATCTGTGATTTAAAGTGTATAATATTGTATTCTTTCAAGGTTTGGATAGTTTTAAACTTTAATCACTTTTTATGTCAAAACATGGTTATTGAGATTAAATTTTTCATTTGATTTTAGTCGTGGTGGAGCTTCTCAATTTGGGTTGGTGTTTCCTAGTGTGCTTACTGTACATTAAATTTGAATTCCAGCTTGCTGCAATTAATATTTGAGTTTACTAGTGGCATTCAAAAGTGATTTGAAGTTTGGTTCTTGTATTTGACAATCCTGCAATTCTAAAAAGCATAGTAAACTTAATGAAAATGGTTGATGGATTTGAATGCTTCAAATCTAATTTCAGTTAATTCATTTTGTCCATTGGAAATATGCAGTTTGACTTGAACTTTGAAAAGTGTCTATGAGTTCCCACATTTTTAAAAATTCAAATAAAAACACAAAAAATCAATTTAATTAAAAAAGGCCATCATGCAAAAGTGATTCAAAATTTGGACCAAGGATTTGACAGTCCTTCATTTTTAAGTTTATGTTCTGAATTTACAGTACATTAGTCACAGATTTTCTTGAAGAAATTACTGATCCAAAAAAAAGATAGTGAGTAATTATCAAAAGAAAAAATCAGCCCTTAGTCAAAAAAAGCTTTTAGAGTTCAGTCTGCCAAAGTTGTTAAAGATTTTAATAATTTCAGGGCCTCACCTAAACTTTGCACCCCACTGATTATTATCCAGAAGGAGTGTAGTGCTCAGGCTCCTGAGAGAACACCAATGTATGACCTGGATCAAAGCCAGGGACCAACTGGGTTAGGGTGACATTTTTTAAATGACTTAGTTCTAATCCCAGTGCATTGTACTGCTTCTGCAGCCCTCAAAACTTATCTAGAGATTTTACTACTAGCATCCTGACACCTGCCTAGGTCTGTCCCTTCCTGGGTGTGTACAACTCCTGTAAGAGGTCAGTGAACTCAATCATAAGGAATTCTTTTCCTCTTGCTGTAAGCACTAATTCTCTTGCTAATATTGTTTGTTTTTCACCAGGTGTATGGCTTCTAGAAAAACTCCTAAAGTGCTGTCTTTAATGCTCTTATTACCCAACACTTTGGTAGAGGATGCGAGGGAAATGTGAGAGAGGGGGCTAGGCTAAAAAGTCTGACTTCCATCCTAGTGGGACCATCCAACAAAATCCCATCGGGCTGCAGGACTGGAATGGCTGCTATAAGAGGCCTCAGGGAGAGGCAGGATGTTATAAGGGTTGGAAAGGTGTATTTAAGCCCATAATCAAGGCACCCAACAGCAACCACAGAGAATAATCCTGGATGTGATGAGAATCCAGATTCATAGGGTGAAGTTGCTGCAATAATGGGAGGAATTACTTCAAAACCAACATAAGTTTGGTGTTGTTCTGATCTGTGGAAGGGGATTTTTCAATGCCTGGCTCCTGTAAAAGTGGGAGGTCCTCAGGATAAAGACCTATCCAAGAAAACTTGGAAAATGTGTTGAGGATGGTGGGAACCTGGTTCAGATTTAAAAAAAGGGATTTGAGAGCAGGTGAGGATTGGGTACATAGTGTTGTTTAGACAAGGAGAGTCTATCCCAAATTTCTGGGGTTGTAGCCCATAGTAACAGGAAAACAGGGACCAATTCCATCATAAATGACTTAAAGAAAGGAGAAAACATTTCTTTATAATGATTTTTAACAAAAAAACTCTGGGCAGACATACCACAAGAACTGAGGGGCTCAAGTTGTTGCGGGTTTGTTGAGTTAGAGTTTTCAGAGGAAAAAGTCAGGGTGTTTCCTAATTTAAAAGGATTTTAACAGGGTTCATATATTCTTGGATTGGATCCCAACAAAAAAACACAGAGACAGGAGGCAGTGCAGGCAGACCAAAGGAAAGTGGGAGGAGGGAGACAGCAGCAGAAGTCAGGACAATAGTCTGCATTATTAAATCAAAGCCACAAAATATAAAATAAATTTTCAAAAGCCAGGAGCTTTATTTAATAATCAGAATAAATGGTGGGCAAGAGAACTGATGGCTCTTGCTTCCATTATATGCATGGGATGGTGTAATGGTACTGGGAGACTTATAGGAGGGGTTTTTGAAAGCAGCAGAAGGGAACCAGTTAAATACATTAATCTAATCTACCCCTAACCTGGGCCCAAGAAATAGGACCAACAGGCCCAAGTGCAGGAGATAGTAACCTGATTGACTAGGTGCATCATAAGGATTTAGGCACAAAATTTGTATTACTGTTTTCCATTTATGTCACAGCCAGAATTTTCTTAGAACCATCTTCTCCAGGCTGAGGGACCCCTGGGCCAGAGGAATTATTCAACCGGGATTCCACTATATATGGAATCTTATATCGAAATTTCCCAGGCTTCAAGCCAGGAAAACCCAGTGAAATGTGGGCCTCATTTTTCTGCTTTCCTTTCAATTTCTCTAAGACAGGATAGTACTAAGAGAGCAAACAATCCAACTGGATTAATGTCTCCTCTGTAGTGAGAGGGAACTCTAAAAAAGGAGGGAAAGTTTTGCTGTAAAGGCCAGCACAAAACGCTCATCCACAGTGTGGGCAGAGTCCCCCAGGTTGTGTAGAGATTATGACTAGATTTGAACCGCCTTTTTTGTGGTTCTAGGGAATATATCCCTGTCCAGGGCTAGCAGGACCCCTCAGAAATTTACAGGAAAGATTCCATAGCTAAAATGCTTATAAATAGGCAGGAATTGTGAGAGTTTTATTTAACAGAAGGAAGATTCCCATTATAAACCTTCTGAAATTCAACTGTTTTCAGACTTTTGTACCAGCTTCTCCTTTGGAAATGTCTTTTAAAGCCACCAGCTTCTTCTTACCTGCTCTGTGAATGAAGTTCTTTCAGTCTGTAACACAAGACATATTCAATCTTAAGATTTCTTAATAAAAACCTGCCTCCTCCACCTTTTCAACCAACCAGTATTATATAGCTTACCCTTGTCTTAGGCTAACACCCTTTAGGCTAATTCTTTTAAAGGCTTAAACTAATATTTACTTTCACTTTTCTATAATAAAATAAGCTCCTAAAGTTACTCTATCTAATCCCAAGACTTTCTTCTGATGTGTTCTAAATATATTAAACTTTAAGTTATTCTATCAATGCAAAATAATTAGCATATTAAGCCTCAAACCTAACCCATCCTATTAATGTTCATCATCTTCAAAAATCTGAAGCACTTTTATTTTCTTCATGGTTTAGCTAAATCTCAAATAGGAAACAAACATTTCATCAAGAGAAAAGTTGACAATTTGTGCCTTGCATACTGAAAATTTCCCTGTCCTCTTCAACATTTCTCTGTGATTAAAATCAGATGTTTTTCATAGAAAATTACTAAGAGAATTTTCTCTCTGCAATTTCTTTAATGTTTCTCTTTGATTTTGACTCCATAATAAAATCAAGGCAAAAAGATTCACTGAAAATTCTTGCCTTTTGCCACCCAAGTGAACCACATTATATAAATGTTGAGGTGCTGTCCTCAACATTTTCTCAACCTAGTCCAAACATATGCTAATAGCCTAGCACATAGAATATCTATTAAGTATATTCTTGAGCCTCCATCAGTGTCCTTCAGATAGTCCACCAGAAGCAGGCATTCCCTCACCTATCATCCCTGTTTTTGCTCAGCCAAGTGGTTAGATTGAGCTTTCAGGCACAAAGTTACCAACTTTGCTTCCCAGATACATTCAAGTCACTAGGTTTCAGCAGATGTATCTCTGAGCAGCCATCCTGATGATGGTTCTAGTCCATCCATGCTTTCACAGTAGCATTAAGACCTCCTTAAAGCTACTCTTAATTAATAGATAGATAAACTCTCCCCATTCTGGGCAAAGCAACCCACTGTATTCTCACCCCAGCTGGACTACAGAAGTATATACTCCTTGATATAAACATCCTAGGGCATCTTTTTACACTTTCAGATCACTAGTAAGGGGCCAGATTACTAACACCCCAAGGCATAAAGAGCAAGCACCAACCATCAAAGCTGGGCAAACCAACCAACTAATCACCATTTACCTCTAATAGCTGACCAATATTTATTTAGCCAGCCCATGCCTGCAACACAGCTCTCAATGTGGTTCATCACAAGGAGGTGGGTCAAGGGGAAGGACCAGGTAAAGAGCTGGGCCTAAACTCATAACAAAGATGTTTGCTGATGTAGATGTGCTCATCATCTTAGGTATTGTATAACAGAGCTCATCAAGCCATTAGCTGGGAGGTATGCCAGTATGAGATACCAAGTTGATTCAGATGCTATCAGGGAATCTGGGCTCCATAAATTGGCTGGATTTTAACCCTCCTGGCTGTCAGGGATCCAAACTTAGGCAGGTGGCCTGTCATTTTCAGGAATCACAAGGGCCGCAGGTTTTTCAGGAAGAGCCCACCACAAGATTGGAGCCAACTTAAAGAGTTATGAGAAGGACTTTCCCACTGTGGTGCAGGGTGCCACTCCTCAATATTACCATATTAAGACTTATTCTTTATTTGGAAAGTATAAGGGGAACTGCTGCCCTTTTTCATGTTTTGCGTCAGAGAGTAACCCTCTAAATACTATAGGAGTATTTCTGATTAGAGACTAATTGACGCACCTGCAGCTAGCTGCAGATGCGTTGGAGAGTGACCCATTGAAATGACTTTTAATATGGCATCTAGTGACCAATTGATTCATCTGCGGCTAGCCGCAGATGCTCCAATTGGTGACCTATTAAAGGAGGATTAACATGTGGCAATTATCAACCCATTAATGTATCTGCAGCTAGCTGCAGAAGCATCAATGATTGACCCATTGCTCACGCCCACTATGTAAATTGGTATATTGACTATCTGCCCCTCTTTTGCCAAACATTGACCCTCTAGGAGAGAATTCTGAAGCCCTGTTCTACACTCAATTCCCTAGAGACAGCCTTACTTTTGCTGTGACCACTTGACTCCCAGACCACATGTTCATATGCTCATATCCCACCCAATCTAAGCCCTTTTCTTTCTGAATATTATCCAAAATGTTTCAGCTCTTCAAGAATATCTTAGTGCCTGTCAGTCTAGACCTCAGTCAGTATGAATCACCCTTTCTTTTCCCTCCTACCCCTCCAACTATAAGAGACCCTCAAGAGACTACAATAAAGGTAATAATTTACCATACAGACATAAAAAACAACTTAACATTCTTAGATTACTTGCAGAGCCCAGATATAGAGGTTCTGTTGAGCTAGGAGATATTAGACTTGTTGTGTTCCCAGTTGCTGCTCAGCTACTTCAAACCTATCTTTAGAACCCTTTAGCACCACACCCACCCAGGACCATGGGCCAGCAGCCAGAATTATAGTGTCAATCACCCCAGAGATGATTATATACACAATTCCAAACAGCTTATTTGTGTGGTACACAGGGAATTTTAGGTGCAGATGCAGGCATCAGCTTCAGGGTAATTGGAAGTTCTATATCCAGTTGATATGCAAACAGCAAGTTGTACTTGTCTCTGAATAGACAGGACACAGTGTGATGCCAAGGGCCTTGTCTGTTGTATCTTAATCACAAATTTAACCAGGCCAGGAGATCTTGTTCAAGTATATTCTCAAGGGTAAATTCCTTGTATTTGGGCTTCAAGGGGTATTCTGTAAAGTAGACGGGACCAAAGGGAGCATCAGGTAGACAATAAACTGCAGGCAGAGAGCAGGAGGTCAAGAAGATCTTGAGCTGAACTTATAAATGGCAAGAATAAAATAGGGTAATAAATGGGGAAACCACAGTCTCATAACCTTTTAATTAAAAATTATGATAAAGTCTTAGCGCAGGGTCTACAGGTTATATAATACCCCACCGCCAAACTTTACATTTTCCAACTGGGGGTCATCATAGGGCTGGGAAATATGAGGTCAGGTGGCAAGGATACTTGGGTTTAGAGGAGGCAAAATGACTCTGCTGTTGGTTGTTTGCTTATTAGTCACAGCTTCAGAACAGGTCACTCAATTTTTCTGTTCTCAAGGTGTAGCCATGGGAGCGGGCTTCTGGCCCATGTTTTCTTCTGGGGATGGCTCTTGATTGGCCACTAGTGTAGACTTCAATCTCATTAAGCTAATGATGCAGATTTCTTTGCCTCCAATAGACATCTTGATTGATCTTTTGTTTTGCGCTGCTGTTTTCAAGGTTTGGCTGGCATTATCATCTAGAGTGTCATGCTCAGTATCAGCTTGAGGGGGATTGATCCCAAGAAAACGCAGGCAGCCAGCCCATTGGTCCTCAGGGCTGGCAGTCTGTAGGGAATCAGGGTCAGAGTTCAAATCCTGCCATTAAGCCCAGGTTTCAAGGGGAAGAAAATTACCTAATCCTGACACCAGCCTAGCAGGTTGACAAGGGGTTGCTGGCACCTCATCTAATAGCCTTGATAGAGGTTGAAGACCAGCCCTATCAATAGATCTGGGCAGTCAGGATGTGCTGATGATAGCCGCTACTCTGTATATGATTCATATCAGGGGTAGACACCCAGTTGGCTGATCTCAGCCAAGAATAAAGCCAGAGCCCAGGTACATGCCAGAATTCTCCCACAGGGCTGCCATTGACAGAACCACTGATGTCTGGAAAGATCTTGGGATTCTTCCTTTTACGGGAGGACCAATATCTGCCAATGCTTGTGGTGTGAACCCAGCCAACCAGAAGATTGATTGTGTAAGAGTGCAGGGACCTTGGGTGTGATACTGTTGGGATCCATTTCAGAACATATGGTTCAAGGAACTGTTGGTTGGCTGTAACCTCATACTGGAATGGCATAGATCTCTAGCCCTAAGGCTGAAACTGGCAGTCTGGGGAGCAGGTAGACTGGTGTCAGGAATATTACTGACAAAACTATCCCAAGAAACAACATTTTGGTTACCATTGGGCCTAAAACTCAAGATGAATATTTTCAGCAGTTCCCCCTGATTGGGGAAACTGCCACAAAATGGAAGACGGAAGAAAAAGAAATATTTTTTTAATTCTTCAACTTCTGGCTTTTATAGGCCAACTGCCAGCCAGCCTGCAGCTGGCGGCACTCCCCCACAGCAGGGCCGTCTATCCCTGCCAAATGAGGAAATTGACAAAACGGGAAACCAAAAAGGAAATTTCCCTGACACCTAAATTGATGGAACTCACTGCCCAAAACAGGAATCTACCAAATACAGATGGCCCTGACAGGCTACCTGAAATCAAATTAATGCAGTAGCTGCAGAACCTGAATTTAATTCATGAAAGCATCCAAAAATCCACTATGACACTGCCAGCCAGGAATTGGCAATACTTTGCCTACAACTCCCTTTCAATGCCTCCCCAGAAAGAGAATTCCAGACAGCTTCAAGTGTTTGGGGTCCCCATCCAATACTTTCCACTATTCATGCCTCACTAGGGCTGATAGTATATAATAAACATCATTCACTTGATGATATATTGTGCTATCATTGAGTGAATTACCCCTCAATAATATCACATAAATCAACCAGACTTTAAACACCAGAAATTCAATGATACTAAGCTTTGTCTGCCCTTCCCCAGGATTAATGTAAAGAACCAACAATTGGAGAAGTATTTTAGCAAGATAAGGTCCCTAGTTAGCCACTTGGAACTTGATGAGCACAATCACAATGGGATAGACCATTATCATCCATTGAAAGTCCTTTGAGTGAATGTTATAACAACTAAAATTACCAGTAAAATACATGAGTACGTAGTATATGAGGGTGTATATAGCTACAGACTGAGTGGAGTGGGGTAAAACCAGCATGGGCCAGGAATACTGATTGGAGGAGTTAAGCTGTGCCGGCTCCTTGTAAAAGTACTTGCCATTTGGATTATTGAATGCCCATGCAGTTGATAGTGTTGATGGCCCCCAATCCTGAGGCAGGCTGTAAGGACAGCCAAGAAGATAAGGTGATTCATCCTCTAGTCCTGGGGAAGGGCACACAAAGCTTAGTGTATTTAAGTTTCTGAAGGGTAAAAGTCTTGATTGATTTATGTGATAACAATTGAGGGGTAATTCACTCAATGATAGCACAAACCATTATCAAGTGATTGAGCTTTATTATATACTATCAGCCTGGGTGGGGCAAGAATAGTGAAAAACATTGAACAGGGAACCCCAAACACTTGGTGCTGTCTGGAATTCCCTTTTGGGAGTGGGATTGGAGGGGATTTGCAAGCAATAAATTGTTACCCTCTGACTTGCATTGGTTTAGTTTCTCTTCAAGCACTGCCATGCACCCAAATTCCACTTCTGTAATTACTGCATTGGTGACTTTGCAAGGCAGCTTTTCAGCCCCATCCAAATTTGGTAGATTCCAAATTTGGGCAGTACTTTCCCCTAAATTTGGGTTTAGGGAAATTGCCTTTTTTGGTTTCTTGATTTGGCAGTTTTCCCATCCGGCAGGAGTGGACAGTACCACTGTAGGGGGGGGTGTATTGCCTCTTGCTGGCTGGCTTGCTGACGGCAGGTGAGGTATAAAAAGCCAAATTTTTTGAATTTCCAAATTTTTAGTTTCTTCATTAAAAACTTGGTGTTTTGCGGCAGCTTCCCCAATCAGGGGGAACTGCTGCAATTTTTTGTTTTGACTTTTAAGATCAATTGGGAACAATATTTGTCTTGTAAAAGGTTGTTGTCAGGAATATTCCTGACAATTAAGGAGATGAACCACCTTATCTTCTTGGTTGTACTCACAGCCTGCCTTGGGATTGGGGGCCACCAACAACAATTTCAACCACACAGGTCAATTCCACAACTCATCCAAAGATTACTATTGTGAGGAGCCCACATAGTTAAGTTCATCTAATTAGTACTCTTGACCTGCCCTGGTTTTGCCCCCAATCAACTCAGTCCATAGCAATATATACCTTGGTTTACTATGTTCTCATGTATTTTGCCAGTAATTTTGGTTGTTTTAATGTCCACGCAAAGGTGTTTTGATGGGTAATAACGGTCTACCTAGTCATTAAATTGCTTACTGGGTTCTAAGTGGCAAACTTGGGACCTTATATAGATAAAATACTCCCCCATTTATTGGGTATTTACAACTGGCAATCTAAGTTAAAAGCGCTGGATGTTGATCCTGGAAAGAGGGCTTATTACCCCATTCAAGGAGCTCTCCCTATGCAGAGATCAGGAAGATCAATACCCCAGGTGGGATAAGGAAGGAGAGCTCTTCCATTAAAAAAACAGCACCGCTACAAGGCAAAGCTAGCAGGCAAAAGTATCTCAGTACTGGGTAAAGGCCAAGCCAAAACTTTCAGGTAACAAGAGCAGCCCCAGCCAGTATCTTGTTACTAACTAAAGCTGACTGTGGTACCTCCCTTGGGCTGAAAAAAGTACTATCACCCCACTGTGAACCCAACCCAATTGGTAGCTTAAGATTGCCCTGATAAATCCCCACAATCAACTCCCCATTAAAAATGATGCTATATATTGTTCTACCAGGATGTGGCATCTTGACAGATGGTGTGTCAATTCTGGAAACAGATGGCTTTCCACCTTGGATGATAGTGAAGGAGAGGAAGGAGACTTTATAGACTGGTCTGGGTTGGTTTTCCATTGATAAAGGCTGGGTGTGGTATATAAAGTTGCCCATCTCAAATAACTATTGAAAATATTCCTTTATACCTGTCTAGTGGGACATATGGGAGTCTGAATCAGTATAGATGTGGATAGGCTTGTCAGGGACAGGGGCAGGGTTTGAGAAAGAAATTGGTTAGAGGTCCTCAAGAGTAGAAGTATCCACTGATGGTCTTAGTTAGAGAAGATAACTATTAGGTAGTTTAAATTTGGTTGAACCAAAGGTTCATGACAATTTTTATTGAAATATAGCATGGGGATTGATTGAGGACTGGTGGTTCTGTACCCTGAACTATGGATGAGATTTTCTCAATATCACCTGCTGTGAGCTTGTATGAGATGGCCAAGTTAGGGGGTGAGATTGATATGCCATCTGAGCTGGGGTTTGATGAACCTTCTATTCTTTGAGCTCACTGGGCAGGAGTTTGGCCCAAGGTTCTAGGCCCTGTTTTTAAGAGAACTTGATTTTGGCTTGGGTAACTGGATCATTCCTCTTCCCAAATCTAATAATTAAAATCAGTGTTGGTGCTAAAAATGGGTCATTATTTCAGGGATTAGGTCATTTTCTAATACAGTAGTTTTAAAAGCTATGGCAACAACCAAAAATACCTCAGATTTAAACAAAACAACTTCAGATTTGAACAAAATCCAAGTTGCGCAAGATTCATGATTTAAATGAATTTAAATATTTTTGGTTAATAAATGAACTGTCAAACCAAAAACAAAATTTCAATAGTTCATTATAAAAACTTATATCAAATATCAAGTGGTGTTGTTTAAACCACAAACAAAATTAACTGACACAACAAGTGAGATGAATGGATGCTGATCTGGAGTATATTATAATCCAATCAGGATTCATATGGGGCACCAACAGAAGGACTAAAATGAAATAAAATTTGAGCAATTGTTGTAACTGTGATGTTTTAGCAGAGTTACAAGGGGAAAAATATTTAGAAGATAGATAATAATCTTTATTGTGAGATAGTGATTATATAGTTCATGTGAATCAAGGTTAACAGGAAAATGATAGGTGATCACACAGTTGGGTGGAAGAGGGGGTGGCTTAATCCTGGTAATGAGTCAAGTGCCAAAACAAGGTATCCACCATAAAGGATCATCATCTGTTCATGTTGTTGGTTTTGGTAATTTGAGTCAACTTCCTAGTCTGGCTTTGGGTGGCTAGGTAATTGGATTGCGGTCACAAACCTGCTTGGTTGGAACCTTGCTGGCGGGTCAAGCCTGCGGTTTCAACACCCCCCCCCAACTGAAGGTCGGCCTCATCTTGGGGCAGGTTGTCAGGGAGGTTGTCAGGAGCCCGGGCGCTGTATTGAACTAGTTGCTGTTCTGTGGCGGGCAGGGCGGTTTCTTGTTGTTTCTGTCTTGCTTTGCAGGGTTGTAGGCGGTCATGGTGTAGGGTCTTGTCTTGTTTACATTTTCCAAGTTGTTGCACAAGGTAAGTGTTATTGTTGTTTACCTTCAGAATGATTGCTGGCCCCACTTTTTCAGGTTGTAACTTGCTCTTGTCAACATTCATGACCCATACTTGGTCCCCAACTTCATGTCAATTACGGATGATGACAAATGTCTTTTGCAGAGTTCTTTCTCTTTGGCTGTTTGCTTGCTGTTAGCCTCTATTACTTGAGGGTCTGTGCGTGGGGGGACTTCACTTGGGATTTCCAGTTTAGGTCCTGTCAATGCTTGAATGATATTTGGCTGTATGCTGTATACCAGTTCAAACAGGCTTTTTACAGTGGATCTGTTCACTTGGGTTTGGCACACAAGTAATGCAGTTGGTAGCTGCTTATACCAGTCTTCAGGTCTCCCAGCAGTAAGTTTGGCTAGGGCTTGCATGAGGCTACCATTAAGCCGCTCCACGCGTCCATTGGCCTGTGGGTGGTATGGTGTTGTTACCATGTGTTTGACCCCATTCTTGGTGAGGTATACATTGGTGTCTTTGGAGGTCAATTCCTTGCCTCCGTTGGTTATCATGAGTTCTGGCTTTCTGAACTTGCTGATTATCTCTTTGCCAATAAATTGTCAAGCGTCATTGCTGGTGTGTGCCTTCACTTCTTGGGCTACTGGCCATCTTGTCGCAAAGTCAATGGCGGTCATGATATATTTATTGTCATTGTGTTTTCCTGGCATGGGAACAACAATGTCAAGAGCCCATACTTTGAAAGGTAGTTGTGTGCAAATGATAAGTACTGACTTTGGCGGGGGTTTTCTTTTGTCAAACTTTTTGCATACCTCACATTGGTCTAGAACTTCCTGGACATTGCAGTATAAGGTTGGCCACCAGGATTTATGTTTTAGAAACTCATATAAATTTTGGCTCTTGGTATGTTCAAGGTCTCTGTGATAGCAAAGGATAGTGTCAACTTGCTGATGTGTGGGGATGTAGGGAATTTTTGTGCCGTCAGTCATCTTTCTGTAAAGAGTCCTGTATACGTCAGAAAAGAGGTCTTCATTCTTGATGACTGTTTCTTTGGTTATGTTGGTTGTGCCCGGGGAGACCCTTTGTCTTTGGTTTGTAGCACTAAGAGAGGCCAGTCTGGGTCAAGCTCATTCTCTCCCCTTGAAGCACGGACATAAAGGCAGGACAGGGCATCTGCCATGGTAATCTCAGCCCCAGGCTTGTACTGGATGAGCATGTTAAATCTCTCCAATAGTTCCATCCACTGCGCTTGGTGGCACAATAGATTTGCTTGAGTCTTGAAATAGATGAGTGCTTGTGATCAGTTAGTGCTTGAATTCTTCCTGGAGTTCCAGATAGCAACACCATTTGACTAGGCAGTGCATGATAGCCAGCAGTTCCTTGTTGTGGATAGCGTATTGACACTTGCTGTCTGTCAATTTTTGCAATTTTTAGGCTATAGGCAGGAAGTCACGTCACTATTCTTGATTTGTAGTACTCCCCCAATGGATGCATCTGAGGCATCGGTTTCCATTTGGTATTCACTGTTGTGTTTGGGGTATTGTAGGATGGGAGCTGACGTGAGCTTTCTTTGAGGCGTCTAAAGCAGAGGTCACATTGGGGGATCCACACAAACTTAGACTTGGCGCCTGTTATGGTGGATAAGGGGGCAGTCAAAACGCCACAGTTGGGTATGAAGCGTTGTACATAGGCCACCATTCCCAAGAAGGTGCAGAGTTCCAACTTATCCTTGGGTGGTGGCATCTTGCAGATGGCCTGTATCTTTTGACTGTCAGGTTTGATGCCGTCTTTTGAGTCTATGTGTCCCAAGAAGGGTAGTTGCTCACAGAAGAGCTGGCACTTGGAGGGTTTTGCCAACAGTTTGTGTTGTGCCAAGGTTGCAAAGACTTCCTCCAGGTCTTTGTGGTGTTGTTCCATCAAGAGGCTGTAGACAATAATGTTGTCTAGGTACACTAGGGCATGCTTTCCTATGTGAGGCGCAAACACTTTGTTCATGAAGGTTACAAAGGTGTATGGGGCATTAGTCATGCCAAAGTTGAGTACCACGCATTTGTAGGAGCCATACTTAGTGCAAAAGGCCGTTTTGGGAATGTCTTCCTCCTTGATACAAATATGATTGTAGCCTGCAGTTAGATCAATCTTGGAAAAGACTGTGGCCCCTCCCAAGGCATCAAAGAGGTCGTTAATCAGTGGCAGTGGGTAACAATTCTTAATGGTAACTTTGTTTAGGGCGCAGTAGTCTGTGACCAGGCGTAAGGTACCATCCTTTTTAGCCACAAAGAATACGGCGGCCCCAAAGGGAGACTATGAGGGGCGGATAAGTCCTTTTTCCAATGCCTCCTTGAGGTAGGCGCGTAAGGCGTTGTCCTCATTTGGGATCAGCCTGTAGATGGGGCGCGCCTTGGGTACAGCCTCCTTGAGTTGGATAGAGTGCTGGATATGCTTCTCAGGGGGCAGCCCAGGTAACGCTTCCTTAAAGATTTCTGGATGGCAGGCCAAAATGTTGCAGTCCTGCGGTGTGGAGGTATCCTGGTGGTCTTTGAAGTGTATGATCTCTTACTGGCAGGAGTCCCAGTCAATTGACTTCAGGTCTTTCTTTTTGTCCTAGGTCTCTGTGATACATATAAAGATGTGGTCACGTAGCAGATGGTCCACAGAGTCAGGGTAGATCTGGTGGTTGACACCTTCACACTTGATGGTCAGCACTGAGGTTGCCCAGTCCACGTGAGGGTTGTTCTTTTGTAACCAGTCTAGTCCCAGTACAATGTCAAACTTAGGAAAGTTGATGACAGGACCTTGGATGGTGGAGTGGAGGTTCTCAAGCATGATGGAGAAGGGGGAAGTTCCCTTTGTCACAACAATGTGGTGTTCATCTTCTAGGACCACAATTTTAATCTGCAAAGGATTAGTGGCCAGCTTGAACTTATCCACAAAACTACTGTTGACTAGGGTTTGGTCTGCGCCCAAGTCCAGGAGTGCTGAGCCTGTGTAACTGCAAAAACAGAAAGGGTAGGACATCAATTTATTAGGATGTCTGGCAATGGTGTACAGTACTGGGTCCTCCAAGGGCACTTGGATCATTGGGCATTGGTCTACGTCCTTGGGATGGTATTCATTGTTGGGCAAGTCAGGAGTTGTGTGGGGAGAGCTTGGCTTGCTTAGTGCTCTCCCCGGGATTTTCCCTCATCTTGGTTTCCTTGTGTGGCAGTAACACAGAAATGGGTATGGTTTGACTGGCCATTGTTTCCATTTCCATGCCCATTTGGACCTGTGGGTTTGTGGTTGTTGTTGTTGTTGTTGACATTGCCTCCAGGAGGTGGTCAAGAGGAGCGCCCGCTTGGATGGGAGTCCTTGGGTCTTTTTTGTTTCCCAGTTTGTGCCTTGTGCAGAGCATTGGATGTCTGTTCTGCTTTTTCCGCTTCACAGTACAGGATTTACAGGTTAGTCACTTGATCTAGGTTCATGTGCCTCATCACGTGCAACTTGAGGGCTTTGTAGTACATGAGGTGTGTGGCTGGGGTATCAAAGGCCATATCAGATGGTGCACAAAAGCGGAGCTCCTTGTAGGCGTGGGTGAGTTCTTTCACAGTGCCTGTCTGGGTCAGGTTCTTTACTTGGTGTATGATCATGAGCGCTGTATCTTTAAGCACAAATATTTCCAGGAAGTCTTGCTTAAAGGTATCCTAGTTCTTGTTGGTGTGCTCTTCATGCCATTTGTTGCACCAGGTGCCAGTGTCATGGGTCAGGAAAATGGAAATTTCTGCAATCCAAAATTGATGCAGGCATTCCATCTGAGCTAGCTTGCTCTGGGCGGACTGGATCCATGCAGTGGTGTTGTTGTCATTGGCCCCAGCAAAAGGTTCCAAGGTGGCACTTTGTAGTCTTTGTGCTACATAGGCGGGCATGGCACTTTTGTTGGCTGGTTGTGGCATCAATGAGGGAGCCTGAAAGAAACCTTGTGCAGACATGGCATTGAAGGCAGATAGCAGGATTACTGTGTTTTGGTATAGGACAAATCTATTGGGTATCTTGGTACCAGGAGTGTATGGAGTCCAGTCAGGCGGGAGGCCAGACATGATTCTGTCAAGGATTTGTTGGCCGCGGCGTGTGCGGGCAACAGGTGGAATTTTTTAAGGTAAGGTAGGATGAAGAACCTACCTGTGCTACCAATATTGTAACTGTGCTGTTTTAGCAGAGTTACAAGGGAAAAATATTTAGAAGATAGATAATAATCTTTATTGTGAGATAGTGATTATATAGTTCATGTGAATCAAGGTTAACAGGAACATGATAGGTGATCACACGGTTGGATGGAAGAGGGGGGTGGCTTGATCCTGGTAATGAGTCAAGTGCCAAAACAAGGTATCCACCATAAAGGATCATCATCTGTTCATGTTGTTGGTTTTGGTAATTTGAGTCAACTTCCTAGTCTGGCTTTGGGTGGCCCGGTAATTAGATTGCAGGTCACAAACCCACTTGGTTGGAACCTTGCTGGCGGGTCAAGCCTGCAGTTTTAACACAATCTAGAAGCAAGATTCCACAAGCACAAAACAAAATGAAGTCACACAAAAATGTGTAGTCTGAGCAGCCTAAAATAGAAATATACCAAGTTAACAGCCAATCAACAGCTATCTAATTTAGGAACAGAGGCATTTTATTCATTTTCATGGATTATTATTTGTGTATAATAGTTTTGAGACTCTTTTAAATATGGAATGGTGATTACAATAAAAATAAATCATAAAATTTTAAACTTCTACTTTTAGTGATTTTATCCTAGGTTTTTTTACAATGGTTTTTACTAGCAACATTTTTGACAGTACCAGCAACCAAGCCAGCAGCAGCTAAGCCAGCTTCAACAGAGGCAAGGCTCAGAACGTGGAGGCACCTGTTTACACCCAAGCCTTTGAGGGGGGAACAAGGAAGCTGACCTGTACCTGACCCCCGGCCCATATGGATTTGTCTTATTCAGTAGTCACTTAATGTCTAGCTCTGCCCCCACTCTCATACTCACCCCAGCACAAGCTGCTGTCAACCAACCAATCAGGATATCAATCTTGATTTGGAACAACTTCTTGCCACAAGTCAACCTGCCCCCCTACAGCCAATCAGGTGTCAGCTCCCACAGCCCAGCGCCCCAAGCAACAAATCATCACTACCCAAATTCTCCAGAAATTGTGGCACTGAACCTACAGGGTCTGTCCTGGGATCAGATAGCCAGCCAATTGAAATTTCCCCAGGCTACAATAATGTAAGAATTTAATAACTTAATGAATAAGGGGAATCTTATTGGGACAGCCAACTTTTTTTGTATGAACCATCTTGATTGGGACAGCCAAGAAGCCCAAGAAGGCCCCCAAGTCCCAAATCAGCAAGGCCTACCCAATCATGCTTGATCTCTTGCAGTGGGACCCCAAGATTCCCTTAACTCAGGTCCAGAAGCAACTTGTGCACCATGGCATTTGAGTGTCTGAGTGCATGGTGCAGCTCTGGATGCATGAAAAGGTGGCTTCAATGTGGATTCTTACCAATGTTGCCGGCAACCAATGAGATGGCACTGAGAATTTCCTGTATGATTATACCATTGAATTCACCCTGGTACAATGCTTGACCAGTCTAACAGATGACACCATGTTCATCTCTTACTATAAGCTATCCATAGCTTTTGACAATTTTGGTGAACAAGGAAAAGCCCTGCCAAGAATAGAAGGAAGAAGGTCAAGAAGGGGACGTTCATTGATGCATTTCTGGATGTTTCAGCCAAGGGTTTTGTCTACTATTGAAAAAACCCAGATTTCACTGATGGCTACAAGTACAGTCACATCCTTGGTGGATTACTTGACTCCTAAGATGGCTCAAATTCCAAGTACCGGGTTTCCTTGAGCCACTGGATGGAGGGTAGCTCCACTGCCCTCAAGGCCATCCAGCAACGCGGGCACCAGGCCTCTGTGTACCCAGCCAATCACTCAGACATCCATCTGGCTGATGTTGTGTTCTTTAATATTAGAGATACACTCCGGGAGCGCCACCCTCAGGCTTTCAACAACCTCTATCTTGGGGTCCTTGACCACAATTCTCTCTTTGGTCACCAAATAGTGGCTGACTTGTTTGCACAGATGCTTTTCCATGTGAACATGGGAAACCAATCACGCAAGAATAAGCACATCCCACCCCGTGCCACAGCCACCTACCAGCCAATCAAGGCAATGACAGACAATGAATATGACAAGCAGTATATGGTGGCCATCACGCAAAATCCTCCTACCCCTACCCCTGCAACTACTACCCCATCTTCCAGCCCCACCCACCCAATCCCAGACCCCCAGGCCAGCACTGCCTCTATGTCTTCCTTCCTTTGCTATTCTGCCTACTAGGCATCAATCTTCCCTGCCCCAATAAACCCCCTGTTGCCAAAAAATTTCTATTTATATTATCTTTATTTTGAATTTCAATTGTTCATGTTCTCTTTGTTTATAGTTGGTTTTATTCTTTATGTTCAGCTTATTTCTATAAAATCATATATTTACTATGTCATGTATCTAGATCCAGAACACAGTTATTTTTAGCACCCAAACACTGCCCCTTGTGAAAACATTAACAACAATTTGGTGATCAGCTAAATTTTAATTAGAAAATGCTAGGTTAATTGTATTTAGATAAACTTGTTACTGATCCAAATTCAAAACCTTAATGATAAACTTTAAGCCAATCAGGAGCCAGGTGATAAAGTGATTGTTGTGAAATAAAAGGTCATTAATAATTCTTTGATGCATGTACACTAATTAATATGATTGGCTGGTTGTTTTGCCATTGTGCGCCATTATTGCTGTGGCAAGTTGTTAGTGGACTAGTGCCCAATCCAGCTGCTGGGTTAGCACTTGTCCATCAACAACTTGCCACAGCGGCAATGTTGTAAAATGGCAAAACATCTAGCCAAGCATATTAATTAGTGCACATGCATCAAATAATTATTAAGTGACCTTTTATTTCACAACAATCACTTTATCACCTAGCTCCTGATTGACTTAAAGTTTATCATTAAGGTTTTGAATTTGGATCAGTAACAACTTTATCTAAATACAATTAACCTAGCATTTTCTAATTCAAATTTAGCTGATCACCAAGTTGTTGTTAATATTTTCACAAGGGGCAGTGTTTGGGTGCTAAAAATAATATGGCAGTTAAGGGACAATGCTGACACAAAGCAAACAACATATACTGAGTTGAGAGTAAAACATACACAATGGATAAAAAATGGGATATTTGTCTTAATGTGAAAACAAACAGGGATAAACAAAGAGGTAATATTATCAGAATAATACTGATTTTCATTGGGGTGAAAGCTATAAAAACATAATAAAATGTTAATAAAAATCAATGAGAGAATTGGGGAAGCTTTTGAAGGACCTTGACTCTGCAATTTCAGAGATCAAAGAAATTGACTGCAAGGTTGAAGGCAAGAGTTAAGTCTGCCGTCCTTGAAGGAGACAAAATAGATAAGGTGTCAGAAAAGGCACTCATGGCCAAAATGCCTGACACCTCCAAAACAACAATTGAGCGCCTTCTGAACAACCAGAAGACTGTTGTGGAAGGCCTGCAGTTTAAGGCGTATAATATTTTTACACTGTCTGTCTGGGTTGACAACCCTGAGATGTATGCCCACCTCAAACCAGCCAAGTGAGCCAGAACCAAGGACACAGAATTTCCAGCGCAATTGCTTGCGCCAAGAATGGTTAAGCCTACTGAAGCCGCCAGCAAGGAGGAAACACACAGAGGTAACATAAAAAATAAAATTAATAAAAATTTGTAAATACTTACCCTTTTTTAGAAGCCATAGACAGTGAAATCCACTGTGTTCTGGTTCCTGTTTGTCCCTGCCACATTTTATGCCAACATGCCAATCATGTGGCTAGGCAGCTGTTTCTGTCCCCCCTGTCTTGCAGGAGCTTGAATACAGAATTCACAGGTCCTTCCCAATGTCCAGGGAGGCATTGGCTGAGCTTACACATGCTGAGTGGGCAGTTACTGCCTACAAGGATGCCCAACTGGTCCACCTGGACCCGGTATCCCTCAATGGAGTTTACTGTGTAAACTCCATTGAGCTTGTTTGGGTTGTCTTGGTGGTGCATTAATTCAAGAATATACCAGAGATGGGCCAGGCTCATGCGGCTGCTTGCTTCTGCTACCCCTTGGAGCACACCCTGTCTTACCTGTTGGAGAACTTTGGGAGCAAAGTGTTGAAATTGGCTGTTGTGTCTGCAACAGCCATAAAGAAGAAAAATCCTCCTTGCCAACTTCAGGTTGGCCTGGAGTGCTGATGAGACAGGGCTCCCTGCAGCCATGGAGCTGAACTTTGCAAAGACCAAGCACAAGAAAAAGATCAGCACAGTATACAACAAACTTTGTGAGTTTACAAAAACCTTTTCTGGACAAAGGCTTCATCTTGTTGTTTACCTTGGGTATCTCTTCTACTTCATAATGAGCGCCAGCAGTGGAGGACCTAGACAGGGTCCTTCTTGGGATTGACAAGGCCCAGCTCTCATTGGACAGGAAGAAGCCTCCCTCCGGGTACAACTCAGTCAACCACAGTAATCCAAGACGCCCTGGTCCTGGCAGGAATCTATGGGTTTGCAGCCCTACCAGAGAAGCTTCTCCTGAACTCCCACCTCACCATACTCCCTTTTACTAGCTGCTGAGAATATTTCAATCAGGGTATATCCACTGTCTACAGTGTGGCGGTGGAGGTTGTGCGCCACCTCCATTGCCAGGTGGGTACATACCAAAGAACTCACTACAGGTGCTCTTAATAAATCCTATCTTCCAATAAATTTCATTACAATTTATTTTATTTTATTATAATAAATTTTTATAATTTTTATTTTAGCAAACAATTTTTGCAAAATATATCCTGGAAACAGTTTTCATAAAAGCATAAAAATATACTTAATAAAATATAATTCTAATCTGTACATTTTACATTTAATTTTTTAATCCCATTTTTATATTTATTTGATAAGAGTGATATAAATATACTCAGGTAATCAAGTATCAAGTGTCTGGGATAGCCTCAGATGCCATAATAAAAAATTAATATAAAAAAATAAATTACTAACCTTCATTGATGGTCCCACTTAATGTGATTGTGGGCTTAGAAGCTTCTTAATATAAAATGATAATTAATAAATTGTAAATAGTAAATTATAGAATATAAAAAAGTCAGACACACTAAGCCTTTAATTGATTGGCTGTTTGGCTAGGCACGCAGGGATAAACAAATCAGCGAGGCCATAAAATTTGGCCATGATCTCAGCTGGGAGGGTGTGGATCCCAGCCTTCAGCAAATCAAATAGGCCCTTGGTCCCAGTTGGGGTCCCTTTCTTTACAACTTGCTTGAGCCACCCAAAAACTTCTTCAATGGGATTTAGGAAGGGTGAATAAGCAGGGAGGAAGAGAAGGCACAAATTTGCCGTGGCCAATTGCTGGGGGCCCACTGCAATGCTGGTGTCAATCATTGGGAATTCCTCAAGAATATTGGCCACCTTGTGGAGACCAACATTGTCCAGCACAATAACAGTTGGTGAAGCCCGGGCTTGTGCGCCTCAGGTGCTCCTGGACCAATTGGAGGAATGCTAGAAAGGTACGGCTGTTGTGGGAGCCTAGTACCATTTGATAGAGCTCAACCCCCTTTGGACCGAGGAGAGCCACCATTGAATATGCTGTGGCGCAGACTGCAGCACGCCAAGCTATCCCGTCATTTGAGCCTTTTGGGACATACCCATATGCATTCTGCATAGACACGGCAAATGCTGATTTGTCAATGTAATAGAATTTGACCGCCCCCTTGGCTTTGAGGGCAGTGTACGCCTCTGCGTATTTTTCTGGATGTCAATGTTGGAAGGAATGTTTCAATTTTAGGGGGATACCCCAAGTTTTTTCCAGAAAAAGCACATTCCCTTCACCAGATGATAGTAAAAGGAAATTGAGGCCTCAACCCCAAAAGTAGACTTGACCATTGCCTGTATATTTGCCAGTTCAAGATGGCAATCTTGGGTTATCCACTGGCAGATTGCCCATTTGTGCTCCTTGGTGAGCATGATGGATACACACCAAGGATTTCTCTGCAGCAAGGGCATGGCCAGTATTGATGAAGGTGTTGAATGTCTTTGAGGCGTACTTGGGATCCACCCTAACAAGAGCCACTGCCGCCTTGTAATCACCAGATTCCTGCATTAGCTTGAGCAGGATGATGCATTTGATATCAGGGATGCAATTATGAGCGGGCTTTGCAGGAGTTGGTGAATCTAGATCCTGATTGGAAACTGGCTTGCAAGGCATAGGCACCTTGGTATGGAAGGCTGCAACCTTCTTTAACACTAGCTGTCCCTCATCTGTTCTGTAGAACTCAGGCTCCTTGTCCTCTTCCTGGTTGCTATCACTGACGTAAGGCCCATAGCTAGTATCAAGTACAGGCTTAGCCTTCTCCATCATGGCTGACAGGACCAACTCTTGCCAGTACACAATGTTGAACACATACAAAGTAAGTTATACCTCCTTGTTTCTAACTGTTTTTGTTGTAGTAACCTTGGTGGGCTTCTGGGTCAGCTTGGGGACCTGAGGGTTGATGCTCTGCACCCTAGCAGCTTGTGCTCCTTGAACCAAATGTGTCAGTGCAGCGTCACTATCAAACTCTCCTCCCCCGTCTCCTTCCTGAGTAGGCATTTGTGTTGCACTAACTCTGTTCTTTGACCCACGGGTGCAACTGCAACTGCGGCGCACAACAGGTGCATTGTCACTCTGTTGCTGTGTACCTTTAATTTTATAATTTAATAAAATACTAAATAAAACTTAATTAAGTCACTCCTTAGTTTTGATTTTTGCTTTTATCTGAATATGGATATTTAATTAATATTTTTCCCACCCAATATCCCAATTATAGATTTTTTATTTCTTATTTAGTTGTTTTTGGTTTTACAACACCCATTTTAGAATACCTAAAAAAATCCCACCCATTTCCCCAGATTTCACTGCCAAATTCAAACACCCATCACAATGTTTTTAAAATTTGTGTTTCAGATTGTGTGTCTTATTTTAGATACCTTGGTATCATTCTTGATTAAAATCCCTTGCACACAACATTTGAGTGAGTTTGTTTACATAGTGAGTTGCTATTGTGTTTTGTTTTTGGATTGAGTTTTGACACACTGCAATTGAGTGTATTTTGTCACCAATTCACATAGTAAACATATGTACACTAAAAGTCAACTCACACCATTTTGTTTGTGAATCAGTGTATTTTGGATTGTATTTTAAATAGTTTTGCTTTGCGCGTGAGCACTTCTTTGCTGTGTTGACCCATTTCACCCATTAACACCAAAATTCCCTGTTAAAAGAGTGTATATTTTAACCTGATAGTTTGATTTTTCTTAAATCTGAAATCATTTTGTTTAAATTTGAGGTATTTTTGGTTATCACCATAACTTTTAAAACTACTGTACACATGCTTCCCAAGTCACAGCATAGCACAGTTCGATTTTGAAAAAGTACCTAATCAACATTTTATATTTAAAACAGTAATAACTCAATGAAAAATTAATATTTTTTACACTGTAAGCTATCAAAATAAAGCTAAGAATCTCATTCTTCTATTAGTGCAAAAATATTAATATATACTATACTTAATATTAAAAGAGAAAGTTTTTCAAAAGAGCATAGTCTGGATTTTATTATATTATTTTGATAATGATATAAAGTAGATCACTTTAAAGCTCAATATACTTATTTTTTACTATACAACAAAGGTTTTTTTATTTGATGAAATTAAAGATAAAGTCAAGAGAATTATTTTCAAATTATTTTATTTTATTTAAAAAGCTCAATTTCTTAGGATCTTACAGTGGTTTGAAGTTAAGACGTTTTTTATCACTGTTTAGATCAGTTTTAAGGTTCAAGTGAGCTTTAAACCTCAATTTGAAGCATATTTCAAATATAATTCTTTAATATTATATCATTTAAAAATATGCAGAAGTGTTACAATTAAGTATATACATTATGTTAATTGATTTGCATTGTTTACAAAGAGGATATGATGTAGCAATGATTTAGCTGCTCCACATATATCACTTGTGCATGAAATCGGGTATTTCATTTATTCTAGAAATATAAATTTAAGTTGAAATTTTAATAAAAGCTATCACATCATTTCTTTCAGAATGGTGTCATAAGGCTTGGTATATAAGCGCTAAAGCACCACCTAAGGTTTACTTCAAACCATCTTTACAAAAAGATATCATTCCTGCAACCAGCACTCTTTTGCAAGGCATCTCTACAAAGCATCTCTTTGTCAGAAATCATAAATCCAATACTATGGAATCTGTTTACTTCACCTCTACCATGCAGCCTTTTTCCTCATTTGGAGCATCAACAAAACGTGAAAGAATTGCTATGTTTAAGAAAGCATTTTCCTTTGTTTCTGGAGGCAATCTTAATTCCTTCATCAATCACTTCCTCACTAAAACTGAGTTTGGAGAAACATAGTTCCTTCCTGCTGTTTAAAATCAGAAATTAAATGGGATACTTGATAACTTAAAGGATCTCCTGAAATCCTCTCCCCAAAAGCATCTCCCAGCCTTGCAATATCTGGTTACTTCCAGTTACTCTTTAAAAGAGCTTACTGATATGGGATTTAATATAACCAAAAGTGAGTTTGGATACTCAAGAAAAATAAATAAAAATAAAATGTAAGCTTAAACAAAAAAGCCAAAAAATAATAACTATTCATTAAAAAAAGAAACAATCAAAAAAAAATTAAAAAACTGTTGGAAATTCCTTTGAAACAAGCCAGTTTACAAAAAAAGAACCAGAAAAAGTTTATAAAGATAGCTGAAAAAAAATGAGTGAATACTCCACTGCAATAAAATACTCTCTTCTACAAAAAAAAAGAAATATATGAAAATACGAAAATGAAAAACGAGATTACAATATCAATTTCAACTTTCTATAAATTAATCCCTAAAAATGTAATAAAGAGTAAAAAAACAAACTGATATGTGCAATATTTGTAATTTAAAAAAATTCGCTAGAAAAAGAGAAGGAAGAATGTGAAAGTAAAAATTTACCACTTCCAGAAACTATAAATGATGACTTAAAATCTATTGATCAGCACAAAGACTTTTATGTTCATCAAAATAGAGAATATAAAAAAGAAATTAACAAATTAGATGATGAGTCTTGTGTTATAGTCATAGATTATAAAGAGAATTTAAAAAGTTGGTGGTGGTCCAATAGAAACCAATAGCTGTTTTTATTCTAAGAAACCTATTTTTTATTAGGATTTGCATTTGCATTTAAAGAAAACAATAAAGTTAAATATGAATATCATGATTTTTTATCTCAAATATTGTCTCATAATTCTTTATTTTCAGTTGAATGTCTAATAATCCTTCTTAAGTTAGATAAGTTTTTAAAAAAATATAAAGGTATTATCTGATAATGGAAACCATTTTAGATCCTATGAACTCCTATATTATCTATTTAAAGAGGCACCACAATACATTAAAGGGTCTATTAAATACAATAGATTTGTAGAATGTCATGGAAAAAGCATTGTTGATGGTCACTTTAGTGTAATATCAAAAACATTAAGAGAGAAAGAAAATCAGCTTTATATTAAGAATATAAATGATATTAAAAATATTTTTGAGCAAGAAGAAAAAAGAAAAGAATTATATAAATCAGCGCTATCAGGCTCAAATATTTCTCAAAAGTCATTCTTTTTATATTTATGAGAGAAAAGTTAGGTCTATAAAAAGAGAGCTTGAAGTTAAAAATCTGCACATTAATATTTCATATTTGATGAAAGATAGGAAGTTATATACTTCACCTCTAACATTTGAAAGTTTATCAGAATATTTTGAGATAACTTATCATTTGAAATTGTGTGATGATACCAGAGAAATAAAAGTGTCAGAAGATGCTAGTAGTGTGTTAGGACAAATTCATGAAGTCAGGCAGCTTACTAGAAGGTGTATTTTAAATTGTTACGGTAGAAAATCAGATGGAAGGGATAGTGCGCCCTCGTAAAACCCGATATCAGAAAAGAACTGTAGCCAAACCCTTGAAAGAAATAGACAACTTAAATGCTGTCATAGATAAAAAAAATGGGTCAAAGCTGGGGTTTCCCAAATAGCCCTGGAAAATCTAGACCGGCCTTATTTTTCCCCAAATAATTATGACAAGAAAATTAAGTGTTATACATTATTTGGGGATGGCAGCGCTCAACCCGCTGGTTGTCTGAATTTTTCACATTATGACATCATTGACGTAAATTCCAATGCAGGACCTCCCACTGCTGAAAATACTCTTGACAACCAATCAGATGCTGACAAACCCCATCACCCCCATCCTGAAGCACCTTAAGACTTCCCCATCCCACTCTAGAAACTTGTTTCTAGATAGCTTAATTACACTAAAATAAAAAGGAAGTTTTCAAAAAAATGTGGGATCACCTGGGGCTGTTTGCCCCTGTTCTTGAGAGACTAGCTTCTGTAGCTTTCAAGGTTGCCATTGATTCTATGATGGCTGCCAGGCCTGCTCTTTCCATTACAACACCTTTAGTTTCCCCCTCTAATTCATTCTTGCAAATCCTTTGCATTCTGACAATTTTCACTTCCATCTTCTGTTACACTACCACTGTCTCCAAGATGTTAAAACTCTCCTCCCAATTTGATCTCCTGCTACTCAAATAACTCAAAATTTGTTTATTGTATCCTCATTGTATTTCTTTGAATCATGCGGCTTACCACTTTACCTTAACACAAATAGAGTTATTAGTCTTTCAAAAACAACAACTTTTTTTCTGAAACAAACAAAGAATATTTATGATGAGCCAAAGATAGGGTAATAGCATTTATAGCTTTGAGGCTGTTATTACTCTCCCATGCAACTCATCATAAATATTTTTGGTTTGTAGTTTGTAGTAGCACTTAAGATATTTTCAGTAATATTATAAGTTGCAATTTTCAATCCTAAAATTGATGAATTGTTTCAAAAAAATTCATCTAAGCCCAAGATCAATTAAAGATTTGGGATTGATTGTATTTTACGCTTTCTGAATAGTTTGAATATGGATAATGTGATTAAGTTATAAAATAATCAATCTGGCGCTTAGGCATAACAAGAAAAATAATGACCCAAATAGTTAGCCCATTCTCAGGATCTACTTCTGAGACTGTACTTGCAAGATGATTGGCTCTGGATCCACCTGGCCTGCTCTCATCTTTATTGGCACATGTTTAGGGCTGTGTTGGCCTCTAAAAGGGACAATTACGGCAAATGCCGTAATTGTCCTGTCCTCCCTTCCCTGGGTTCTTCTTTCAGATTCCCCAAATGTAGAGGAATCCAAAATTTCAAATTAAAAAGAAGGCCTCAGATGGCTTTCTGGTTTCTGGATGAGCCTAAATGGATTTAAATATTAAAAATAAAAATTATTGAAACAATAAATTTAAATTTGAAATTAATTTTTTTAAATTTTTAAAAAAAAAGAAAAAACAAATATATTTTTAAATTAAAAAAACCAGAAAAATCAACCTGTCCACACATAAGTGTGGAGTCAATTCCGAGAAAATCTTCTCCTGATTTGAGATGGTGGCTCCTTTTTAGAAAAGGAGCCACTCGTCTCAATTCCGATGCAGCCCTACACATGTTGCATCAGATGAGATCAGGCCTGGGCCCCTACCAGTTTGATTTCCCAAAACAGGGCCTTTTGCCATGCTAGGGAGAGTTTCCAGGCCCATCACAAAATTTTGAACCCAGGCCAACCCCTTATAGAGGGTTAGGTCTGACCTAGGTCCCCTTTCACACCAGAAGCGCAAGACATATGCATATTTACTCTTGTATAGCCAACCACACCTCTTTTTTCCACCTGCAGCTTTGGCTGCAGGTTTGATGTCAGGGAGGGCCCGGACAGGTTTACTAAAGCTTGGGGTAAATTTTTGGTCTGCCTCAATGTTGATATTAAGCTGCTTAGCAATCTACTATAGGTTAGTCCTGTTCCCTTGACTTGTATAACCCAGCCATAGATATACTCAGGTATTCATCTTACTTTAATTATATAGCTTTTTTCAAAAGGTTCTATAATCTTAATTTTATTGTCTAGTTGGTTTTGAATATGAGGTGCTATCTCAGATTTACTTTATATCTATAACTTTTCTTAAAGAAAAGCCCTTAGCATTAAAGGCTTTTAAGATGCTTTGATTCTTATTTAGTTTTATTTATTTTTTAATCATCTATAGAATTCTAAAGTGTAACGCTATTCCCTTTTTTAGCCAGGTTTACATTTGAACAGTTGGCTTTTTCTTCTGAAAAGGTGGTGCCCGGATAAACCTTTGGGCCGCTGAACTTTATTGGATGCGGCCACTCGGGTAGTTCCAGCGGAATCCGGTGGCGGAGAAAAGCTTGCATCTGAGCCGATCAAGAATCTTTCTTTCGGGTTCAAAAGATGCCCATCTCCGGAAAATCTGATTGATGGGGTTCCATAAGAGGCAAACTCGTTCAGCTTGAAGAGAGCCAGGAACCAGTGGGTTGTATAAACTCCAGCTGGTATTTTTTGTAAGGTTCTAGCAGTTTAGCTATTGTTTGAAAAATAGGGTTGGTTTAGGGTAAAGCCGATAACAAATAAAAGTGAGGGATTCTTGCATTGACAAGCGGAGAAATCCCAAGAAAATCATTCTGCTAATTGAAACCGATCATTTTTAGCAAGCTTTGAATTTTTCAATGAGTGCTTGTACTGAGCACCCTCTCGGCTAGGTAATTCCGGTATCTACAGCTGCTTGAAGCATAGGCTGATGTGAGTATGTTTGAGTTAACATTGATGGTGTGGTTGTAGAAGCCGGGTACCAAGAGTTTACAAAAGGATGACGTACATCTGCGCTGTAATTAGGGATGCTTCGGCTCAGCCCCGGCTGGCTTTCGGCTCAAGGCCGCTACAGCCAAGACGGATTTAATTAATATTTAATCAATTTTAAATAAATAATTGATAAGAGTGGTCAGGAGCCAGAAACTTGGCCGAAGCAGCCCTAGCTGTAACCTTGCCGGGTGGCGATTCATAAAAGATCAGGATGGGCGGATACGAAGTCATAGTATAGGTATCAGTAGTAGTTTCTGATAATTGGCACTATTTGTTCCTGTTGCATCTGGAACTTAGGATAGGACAAACCAGGGGTTTAAATTTCAGTCGCTATTGGATCCTTAGGCTGGAATAACTTAATTGTTTCAGCCGCGTGGGCGGTGGATAAACTCGCGGCTAAAAAGAAAATAGCATTTATATGTCCCTTGAGTTTATAAATTAAAGATACATTTATTTTAGCAGATATTGTCAGAGTTAATAACAGAGTAAGGAATAATCACAGGGAGTTGTTGATACGAGAATTGGCTCGGCAGTAAGGACACCTTATTTCAATTTGCCCTAACCCTTGGCCTGTGGACCTTAGAGAAGTTTTAAAGCAGCACTCGTGAAAGGAATGACCACATGAGAGGGAAACAGCCGAGTCTGGCTCTTCGGCTTCACATAGACCAATAGACTTCATTACACAACAAACGCTGTGGCTTTTGTGGGAAGAGTTACGGGAAGAAATGTATGCTTTGACTTTCTTGTTAAACTCTTCATCCTCAGTGTAAAGAGGGTATCGGCAGCACGGACAGGTATTTGCCCGCTCAAGCCAGGGAAGAAGACAATCGTTATGATATATATGCCCACATGGCATCTCTAGTGCCTCTTGGTCGGCCTCCCAATCTTCCAGACATACTATACATTGCTGATCTGGAACATTCTCCAGCGTAACATGGCGGTGAGGAAGGCCTGAAATAATTTTTTTGCTGGCAGGATGGGCCTTCTGAGCCTCTTGCTGGCTCTGTGCTTCGGCGAGCCTTGTCATCAACTCGGTTAACTGCTCTTCGCCTAAGGGAATGGCCACAAGTCCGACCCCCACACCATCCCCAGTTTGGAAAGGCCGTGGCATGAAGAGAGTGGCTTGGTGAATGGTATTGGGATCGCTCCCTGGGGCGATAACAAGATAAAACTGCGACTGAACTGGCTGTGGCATAATTAAGAAGAAAAAGAATTGAGTCTCAAATCAAGAGCATGCCTCTATTTATCCTAGCCTGACCTCCCCTAATTTAAATCCATGCTGTTTGATTGGCTCAGGCTTTGTTCCATCTGGCAACATGACTTACCCATCCTTGGATTGGTTTACGAACCTTCGAGAAGATTCAGACTCCTCCTCGAAGCTTCGCCACGATTCATTAGCTTAATCCTTTCACCGCATCGGCTTGGAAAACGAAACTTACTTTAGAATTTATTTGCTACGGCGAAATACCAGGAGCTCACATTGCCTCAAACAAGCTCACTTCCTGAGGCCACTCGGTCCACCTAAACCCGAAACTCCGACCACCTATTAAAAGCTTGGCAGTTGAGATTGTTTTATTGTCTCAATCAATGTATAGGATTAGCTCTTGGGTTTGGCCATGTCAATTCAAAAGTGTTCAATATACTAGGAATTAACTTATGTGGTCGAAAATCATGGGCCACACTACTGTATAACTGTGTCTCCAATCAAGGCTCTTTCTTCATTGGTCAAGGATCAAAATACCATGGAATAGATTGGAAGTCAGAAGCTCAAAATCCAATCAAGAATCCCATCAGTTCCACTGTCTTTGATTTCTAAAATCAGACGTCCAATCTTAGCTCTATATTCCCATCCCAAATCAATTTCTATATGGGCTGCGGCTTTCAGGAATAGCGCAGCTTGTGGCTGGGATGGAACCATGTTTAAAATACGATGTCCCAAATATTGACTCTACATTGTTGATTTGAAGATACAGTCGTTATGGCTTTAGATGTACCCAATACAGCTTCCAGGAGCAGGGTATAGATGGTCTGATCCAGTATGAAATTTCAACCGAACAACAGCTAATTTATGGCTCGCTGTCCCTTTCATTTCCAGATAAGATCGCATCACAAATTTCAACCTTTTACCAGGTATGCTTAGGGCTGCGTTGAGCAAAAAATGGGACGATTATGGCAAATGCCTTAATCATCTCGACCTCCCTTCCCCAGTTGCGTCTTTTGGATTCCCCTACGTTGGGGGAATCCAAAATTTCACAAAAAAAGGTCACAGAAGGCTTTCTGTTTTCCGGAATTCCCAATAAATATATATATATTTATAGTATTTTTTGAAGTTGATTCATTATTTTTGAACTCAAGTATTTTAATTTTTAAAAATAGAAAAGAAAAAAGTATAATTTTATTTTAAAAATAAAATCTGGCAAAAACACACCCTTCTATGGGTGTGTAGGGGCCCCCCGAAACAATTCTGAGAGAATCTTCTCAAAGAAGATTCTATTGAAATCAGTTCCAGATTTTGGACAGGTGGCTCCTTTTCTAAAAAAGAGCCACCCATCCAAAATCTGACACAGCCCTAGGTATGCTGAGAGGTACATCCTCTCATTCTTACTAACCATGTACTTGTTTGGCTTTCACTCAGTTTTTTGATCCATTTCTCTATAAAATTGACAGTCTAAAACCAACACAGATATGCTGGGTACCTTAACAATCAACATGGGTCAGAGTACACCTATAAAATCCAGCTTTAAAAATCCAGCTTATCAATAAAGAAAAACAAACATTGATCAAAATATCTTCCAGAGTAAAGGTTACAAGGTGAAAATTTTGCACTGGTATGACTACAATTTCAACCCTAATCCCCTTTTATCCACCACCAACATGAATTGATACTGCTACCCCCATATGTTCATTACTTATTAGGTTAACCCAAGGCGCTAGTTTGAGCCTTTTAAAGACTTCTAACTGCCTTGGTATAACTTAATTCATAATCTTATATACTTTTTAAGCAGTGACATAATTCACAGCTTTACTGAAGAAATTTTAAAAGTGCAAAATATACAAGTAATAAAGATAAACCTTACCTTTATTCATTGTTTTTTTGCTTTAACCCTTTTATCAAGTTTAATAAGCCAATAATAATATATATGAGTTGCATGAGAGAGAAATGACTGCCCCAGAGCTATAATTGTCTATTACCCAACTTTAGCTTTAAAACCTTTCAAGATAAAAAACATCATTCAGTTTAGAACGCATAGATACAGTCACACAACAAATTTCAACTAGAACCAGTTGAAGGACAATTTACTCAACAAAACTTCCATTTATCCAAGTCAAGTTTAAAAAAGTCAATCACCCAACAACCCAAAACCAAAGCCCAAATCCCAAAAATGAGACAACAAACATGTGGAGCCCATCTTAAAAAAAACAAACCAGTCACATCCTGAAGCAATCTACACCAATTGCAATAATGATCATTTAACAAAAACAATACAAGCATAGCACAAACAAGCTTCCATCATAAAAGCAATATTATCAACCACAAAACAACTTTAATTTTTGCCAACCTTGATTACTTTTAGATCTCAAATCAGAAACTGTGGATTTCTGGAGAAAATCCACCAAAATCTATCCAGGGAACTGCAGCATTATTTGCCATGCACATGCTTCTAAAGCTGGCCATTCATGTCTGAGAGAGCTTCTCAGATAGACCAACACACTTTAATAAGATCAGTACTCTAGAAACACTTTGCTTTTCTGTTTCAATAGCATCTTTATTAAATTTTTCACTGTTGTAAAGTATATACTTCTTAGAAGTATAATAACCCAGATAAAGGGGGAAATTAAGAAGAGAACAATACTTTATTAGACATGAGTTTAGAGTGTTATATAGTATCATGAGAAGCCACATGTCATCCATGTATGTCATGGCGGTCATGGGACTTGTCCAAGTAGTGTTCTGTTTAGGACTCAAAATGTTTGATCCCTGTAATAGATGGGCAATTGATAAGAGAGCCACCAACTTAATGATTAGTCAGAAAATCATTCCAAGAGTTATTCAGGGAATTACTTTTCCGATGAGGAAGCAATCAAATATATTACAACCTCTTCCCCTGGGACGCTGAAAGGTGGAACCTTAGGGATTTTATTGGGAGTGTCAGGGATTTGGGCTTGGTATTGATCCAGTTTAGCATTGGGAACAGGGAGTTGGAAGTTACACTGTGCTGTTCTTGCTTTGCACAGGCAGAGTTGGTCATGGCGCATATGTTTGAGTTATGTACCAGCACCAAATCCTTTGACAAGGTACATGTTGTATGGATTAGCTTCCATGACAATACCTGGTCCATGTAACCCTGGTTCCAATTTTTGCATATTGTTATTAATGACCCAGATCTTGTCCCTGACTTGAAAGCGTTCCTGCTATAATTGGATTGCTCCTCTCTCAACCCTTTTCTTTTCCCTGTCTTTCTGGTCTCTCCTGGTGTGCTGTACGTCAGGATCATTGTTGTCTGGTACTTTTTTAGATGGATGTAGTTGTGGTCCTGAATTAGTACTAACAATGGCAGGCTATGTCCATAGACAAGTTTATTCAAGTTTTTGCTTGTATTACGGCTAACTTGTGTTCTTCACACCATAAGTGCTTTTGGCAGCATTTTGACCCAGGCCTTTGGATTGTTAGCAGACAACTTACTGAGGGCTTCCACCAGGGAACCATTCATTCTTTCAGCTCTTCTGTTTGCTTGTGGGTGGTAGGGGCTGGCAATGGGATGTTTTATTCCATTTTTGGCAAGGTAGATATTGATGTCAATGGCCTTGAGTTCATTTCTCCATCTGTGATTAGGAGTTCAGGTCTCCCAAACTTAGCTATGATTTCCTTCACAATAAACTGTCTTATATCATTTCTATTGTGCTCTTTTGTAGCTTGTGCTACAGGCCACCTAGCTGCATAGATGATAGCTGTGATAATGTACTTTTTTACCTTTGTTGTCTGCCAGGCATTGGTCCCACAATATCCAGTGACCACACTTTGAAAGGCTGTGCAATTGACACTGGTATTACTGATTTAGGGGGTACCTTGGAGCAGGTGTACTTTTCACAGATCTTGCACTGGTCCAGCACTTCCTTGATGCCATCCAGCATTTTGGACTACCAGTAGAGTCTTGAGGTATTCAAACAGATTCATGCTACAGGTGTGTCCCAGATCTCTATGGTATCAAAGTATTTTTTCAATCTTTTGCGTTGAAGGGATGTAGGGTACAGTATTGCCACTTGGTAGTATTTAATGTAGAGTACCATATATGTTTTTGAGCAGATGTTTGTCCTTGAGGACTTTTTCTTGGATGTTCATTGGTGTACCAGGTGGGAACCCCTCTTGGAGACTTCCCATTATTTACATGGGTCAATCAGGGTCTCTATCAGTGCAAATTAAGTGTTTACAGTATAGCCTTGATAGAGCCTCTGCAGTAAGCATCTTCTTGAAGGATTTATACTCAATTATCATTGGATACCTTTGTATGAGGCTCATTCATCAAGCTTTTCATCCAGATAGATGTTGTTGAGTCTTAAAGCATACCAATAACTTGTGGTCAGTTAGCACTTTGAATATCTGTGCACCTTCCAGATAGCATTGTCACTTCATTAAGAAGTAGACAATGGCTATCAGCTCCTTGTCATGAAAATTTTATTTTTGCTCAATGTCAGACAGCTTTCTTGATTTTTAGGCTACATAGAGAAAGTTCTTTTCTGCAGTTTGAATTTGAAGTACTCCTCTTATAACATAGTTATAGGCGTCAGTTTCTAATTTGTACGCCCCTTCATAATTGGGATATTTTAAGATAGGGGCAGTGTCCATTCATTCATTTAATTGTCAAATTATTTTTCTCTCAATGGCGTTCATACAAATTTTGTTGTTTTGACAGCAATTGCAGATAAGGGAGCAGTCAAGGCACCCCAGCCAGGGATAAATCTCCTGACATAAGCTACCATGCCCAGGGATATATGGAGTTTACTTTTTATTTTGCAGTCCTGGCATATTGGTTATGGCTCTTATTTTCTCTGGGTCAGGCTTGATCCCGCCCTTACTGATAATATGGCCTAAGAATGAAAACTCAGTTGAAAATAAGTCACATTTAGAGGGTTTAGCTATGAGTTGATTATCTTGAAGGGTCCATAGTACCAGGAAGACATCTTTCCAATGTTGTTCCTTAGTGGGGCTATGTATGATTATGTCATCAAGGTAGACAATAGCCCTTTTTCTGATGTGATCTATAAATACTTCATTCATAAAGCTCACAAAGGTACTTGGGGCATTTGTCATGCCAAAGTTGAGGACAACAAATTCAAGTAAGCCATACTTAGTTTTAAATGCTGTTTTGGGGATATCTTCTGGTTTAACACAAATTTAGTGATATCCTGTGTGGGGTTCCTGGTCACCAGTCCCCATAGTGTGTCCTGGTTTGAAGCCAAGGACCAGCTGGAAGGAGATGTCATTTCCTAGTAGAGGTAGGTGGCTAGCTAGAAGTTTATACTTTGCTTGTATTACTGTAAACTCTTCCAATACTTTCCCTATAACTATGCAGGCATCCCCATCATGCACTTGTACTTCAGCTGGTGCCAGACCCTCTGTGGGTTGGTATCAGTCTTTCAAAAACCTAGTAAACTCATTACCAATAAATTTCCTTCCTCTATATATCATTTCAAGGTGTCTAGTTAACATTTCTCACTCTTCTTGGGAGGTCTTACTAGTGGAAAACCTTCTACAACTCTGACAATAGGTATCCTCCTCCCCTTGGATAGGGTAAAAAATATGGGGCAATTCACTCATAGAGCTTATCTGTACTACTTAGAAATTTGAGCAGGGGTCAAAATGGGCTTTTATTTGCTTTCAGAAGGAAGATCCCCTTAGAAAACTTCTGGTATATGGCCCAGGGATATAGAAAATAATTTGCATTTGTCCAATACTTGGAGTCCTCCAACAATATCTTGGACTCCTTGTACTTGGTCTTGGGCTCCTTCACCTTAGTCTTGGACTACTGCTCCTTAGTCCTGGGCTCCTGAACTTTGCTCCAGCTCCAGCTTCTTATCTCCAGCTCTGGCTACTTTATCTTAGTCTCCAGCTCTTTGTATAGTCCTTATGGCCTTTTTAATCCACTGTTTTCAGTCCCAGAAAATCTCCAGATAGCTCTCCCTTTTATAGCTCCTTGTTTCAGTCCCTGTTTTCTCTCAGATCTCTTGGTTTTCAAAGCTTAAACTATCCAGTTTCTTATGCTCTATAGTATATTAAATCTTAAAACTTACTTCAGCCAATTAAAAACCATCTTTTTCTGCTTAATTTCCTCATTTTTAGGATCAAATCCTTCAGGTAAAGCCCTTAACCTTGATTAAACAAGCTTCAAGCTGCAGCTAATCAAACACCCAGATTAAACTGTTTTTCCAAAACGTTTGCCCAAATGACTTGATTTCGACCCTGGTTCAAACCTGGTACTGTCTTGCTTTGGATAAACACCTGCTTTGCGTTTTGGACAGGTTTGATGTGATTCCTGTCATGTTTCTCCGGTTAAACTTGAGGGCTTCCAACTATGTTTTACTTAGGGGATCTTTGACCCCTAATTTCTTTAACGTTTCTCCAAGTTTCTCTGTGTTTTCCTCAACATTTTAACCATTTAAAACTGCCTGCCACTTGCTTCTTGCCTCACTTAGTCATTTTGGAAAAACTCTGACCTTTGTCCCCAGCAGTTTCTTTGTCCTGCTTCCAGACTCTTTGGCTCCAGCTCACTCAATCAGTTCTTAATAAATTTACAGTCCAATTTCTGTAAACCATTTCTTTTTCTCTACTTATTTTCTATCTAATATTTTTCTCAATATTTTTTATCATATCTTTTGGCAGTTTAATTAATTCTTTTATTACATCTTTTCTATTATTAATCCTTCTTCTAATAGTCCAAATCTAGCATTCTTGCTCCTTCATCTACTTCTTCTGGTACTTCTCAACCAACTTCTAGTTCTTCAACTAGTACTGCTCCATGACCTTCAAGTCCTTCAGCTTTTCCTACTCCATAATCTTCTAGCCCTTCAGCTAGTTTCTCCTCATCCATCAGCTAGTCCTTTCCATGAGCTTATCAGTCCTTCATCTAGTCCTCACTATGAACCACCTAGGTTTCATCTGCACTATGAACCATCTTGGCTCCAATCCTCACTATTATCTTCCAGTCTTTCACACTAGTACTCACTGTTGATCTTCCACTATGAACCGTCTTGGTTTCAATTTTCAGTCCCTGTTACCAATACCTCAGACTCAGACAATAAGTCTACAAGGATACTGGCGTTTGACTGGGCCCTTTTAAGTGTCCTCCACTTAGGCCATTCAACCACAGACAATCATCATGTCTGTGCAGTTGTCTTTACTCACTCAGGTGGTTAAGTCTGAACTTTCAGTTGAAAAGTAACCAACTTTACTTCCCAAAGTCATGATAATACCAAGTTCTGCAGCTGCTTCCCTGAACAGCTACCTTGATAACGCCTCTGAGCATATCCAGGCCCCCCAATTGTAGCTTCAGGACCTCCCCAAAGCCTCCAGGGAAACACAGACAAGGACACTCTACCAGTCTGTTAGGTAAGGTGCTTGCATACAGACCTCCTGTAAGCGCACAAGGGCACATAGAGCTATCTTAGCTCCTCCCTTCCCTGACAGCCTATGTTACCCGCCAGGGTCACGTCATCAATCCAGCCCTGGTAGCCCATGCTAACTCACCAGGCTGGTACACTCCCCACGCCTAGTAGCCACATTACTTACTGGGTGGAGACACCTAACTAGCCCTCAGCAGTCAATTTTACCTGCTGGGCTATCCATCCTCACCCCTTAGCCAATGTCCCCTGCTTAATGAGGACACCAAACGGCCCACTAGCAGCCAATGTTACCTGCTGGGCTGGTTCATAGTTTGCCTCTGTTAGTCCTTTGTCACCTACTAGGCAGGCCTTATCTCCACTAGTAGCCAATGTTACCTACTAGGCCTCTATCTGTCTTAAAACCACTACACTTTATCAACTTTCAGCATAGATCCTTTATTGTGGCCAAATCAGCCCTTGCCTGAACAACAGCTCCCATGTAGATTGTCACATCCTGCTGTTAAATCAACTTTTTTGAAGATTTGGGACCCCCAGGGGGCAACTGTGGTAAAATTGACTCACTGGTAGTTAACTATTAAGTAAAATGAGAATTCAGCTTTTTGCCTGTGTCAGGAAAATTCATGACAACAAATTTTTACAAGACAACATTTTAGTCACAATTGGTCCCGTCAGTCAAAAAAAGTTGCAGCAGTTCCCCCTTATTAGGGAAAAGGCCACAAAACAAAAGGTTTTGAAAAAAGGAATTAAAAATCCAAAAAATTTGAATTTTGGTTTTTATACACCAGCCGCAGACCGCACGGCCAACTGCCAGGCACCCATCAGCTGCACGCCCAGCCTGGCGGCTCACCTACGCCCCTGAGCCAGCCAGCCAGCGGGAAGCAGCACACCCCCCACAGTGGGACTGTCCACCCCTGACAGATGGGGAAACTTCCAAATTAGGAAACCAAAAAAGGCAATTTCCCCAAACCCAAATTTAAGGGAAAGTGCTGCCCAAATTTGGAACCTACCAGATTTGGATGGGACCAACAAGCAGCTCTTGCAAAGCAATCAATGCAGTAATTGCAGAAGTTGAATTTGGGTGCATGGAAGTATCTAAAATGGCACCAAACCAATGAAGGCCAGAGATTAACAATTACTTGCCTGCACATTCCCTCCAATCCCACTCCCAAAAGGGAATTACAGACAACACTAAGTTTTTGGGGCTCCCTGTTCAATGTTTTCCACTATTCATGCCCCACCAAGGATGATAGTATATAATAAAGCTCAATCACTTGATGATAGTTTGTGCTATCATTGAGCAAATTACCCCTCAATTGTTATCACATAAATCAACCAGACTTTTACACTTCAGAAAGTTCAAGACAATAAGCTTTGTCTGCCATTCCCCAGGACTAGAGGATGAACCACCTTATCTTCTCAGCTGTCCTTATAGCCTGCCTTGGAATTGGGGGCCACCAACACTATCAACTGCATGGGCTATTCAATAATCCAACTGGCAAGTACTTTTACAAGGAGCTGGCACAGCTCAACTCCTCCGATCAGTATTCCTGGTCCATTCTGGGTTTTCCCCACTCCACTCAGTCCGTAGCTATATATACCCCAGTATACTATGTACTCACATATTTTGCCAGTAATTTCAGATGTTATAACTTACACTCAAAGGTCTTTTGATGGATGATGACTGTCTATCCCATTGTAACCGCGCTCACTGGGTTCCAAGTGGCAAACTTGGTACCTTACTTAGCTAAAATACTCCCCCAATTGTTGGGTCTTTACAGCCTGATTGACTAATGGAAGTCAACACTTTTTTAATTAACAGTACTTGATGTACTGAAAGCTTTATAATATAAAAATTAATCTCTAAAGCTATGGTATACTAAAGTGACTCCAGAAAACCCAAAAATTTAATAAAAACATAATTTAACTAATAAGAATAAGGAGAAATAAGAAATTCCTTTTTAATTTACTATGTAATTTAAACTCTAAACTATAAATATATTTTTTATTCCTATAAAAATTTAAATTCCAATTAAACAAAATAAAGATAAACACAGTAATATAAGCTATGAAAAATATAAAAATATAATTATTATTATGGTATACTTTATATAATCACAACTGTGAATATCTTACGTTTTATTAGGAAATTAACAAAATTAAGACATTTAATTCACCTTCAACTATAATTATTAATCACAAACTTACCATCTATGCATAAAAGAATCATTAATATCTATTTAAATTAAAATATAAAAAATTTAAAACTAAAAGTCAAATGATCAAAACTAAAAAGTAAAAATTAAAGCTAACAGTGGTGAAAGTTAAAAGTAAAAACCAAAGAAGCAAACAAGCAAGTTTATTCCTCCCCCTTTTACCCTTCTTAATCTTGGCCCCTTCTAGAAGGGCAATGACAAAAATTCTTAAGCTAATGCTTGATCTCAGAGGCCTTGTACTTGTGCTTGGCTGCAACCTGGATGTCCTTGGTGAACTAGGTTGACTTTGTGGTTGGCTTGGTGGAGGAGAAACAGTTGGCAGAGATCCCAGAGCTTGGAGATGGTCTTCTCCTGCTTGTGTTAAAGGAGGGAAAAGAACTTATCAAACTTTGGGTGAAGCCCAAAGTTGGCCCTGAGATGCTTATAGTACGCCTCAATTGCTGAAGTTGTCTTCAGCTTGCCATTGACAGCAGCCTGGTACACATTCCAGCTGGCTTTGGCTTGCCTCTGATTGACAACCTTTCCAATCCACAGGGGCTCAAAGTACTCAAGGAAAGGCCTGAAATACAGATGCTTCACCATGTAGGGATCCTTATAGAGAATCTCAAAGCCCTGCACAATGTGCTCTGGCTCTAAAAAAGCCAAGGCACTGAATTGTGCCAGCACAAATTTTCAGGTGTCTGAGGTATCCCTCTGGCTCAACCTACTAAGGTCAGCATTGGCCTGCACATTGCAAGCAACTGCTTGACAGTATTGAAAGTGGAACCCCTGCACTTCCCTGTCAAACATCTGCTCATATACATTGAACTGAGCAGACTCAAAGTCCATAATACATATGTGTGGGCCACGAGCTCTTATCCTTACCTTTTCCTCTGTGTCTAGGGTGGCCTGGTTCTTTTCAGCATCAGGAGGGTTGGTGCAGGTGTGTGGGGGTCTTCTTGGAGTTATCAATGGGGGAAAAGAGGACAAGCTCTCAGCAGAGGATGGAAAAGGTGCAGGTTTAAATGGCCTCAGTGGCCCCAGGAAGAAGGAAGAAGGCAAGTGGAATCACCTGGATGTCAATCTGGGCATGGACCATCCAGAGCTGATAAAACATCTGGGGGCAAGTGGCAAAGGTACCATCAACTAGCCAGGTTGACGCCCTCTTCAACTCCATCAGGTTCTGCTGAGTTGAGTAGCAGATGATATGGTCCTTGGCTCCTGGCCTGTCATTGTGGAGGAGAAAGCACTCCTAATTTGGGAGCTGCTTGAGCTTGTGAGTGAGTGTAAGCTCAGAGAGAATGTTAGAGGCCTTGGAAGGAGGAGGATTGGCTACAATTCTTTATTTCTTATGAACTTTACCAACTGCTCTTGAGGTGGCATCAACTTGAGATTGTTGGTCTTTGAGTGCTGCAAGGCCTTGATGGCCATATTGAATGTGCAAAGATGGGCAGAGGTGGTAATGACTTAATCAAAGGTACCACTTTAGCATCCTTGTGATCAGGTGATTGAGGGCTCACAAGTGTGTTACCCCTTCTCATCAGTAATTTCAAGGATCCAAACTGTGGGGGTTCCTGAAAACTTGCAGGCAGACGGCCTGCAGGCCCAGCAGGGAGAGCCCACCACAAGATTGGGGCTAACTTTACAATATAAGATTAAAATTTCCAAGGACTGTCCAAGGTCCGCTTACAAGCACCATAGAATCAATCAATCTAGTGAGGGTGATATACATCACCCCAAATATCTGAGTGGAAGTGGATTCATTAGTGGCAACGGATTCTTGTGGGTGGTTGAGCCGCAGGGTGAGGAGCGGTGTCATTGGAACCAAATATGCGGGCAGGAAATTATACTTGTCTTGGAATAGCAGAGGGGACCAGATGATTTTGATGCCTTCTCTTTAAAGGACTTCTGTCTCTCTAGTTCTAGCTTTGGGGTCGTGGATGAGGATCTCCTCCAGAGTAAACTCTGAATACGCCGGGTTGGGTGGGTACTCAGTAAAATGTACTGGGCCAAAGGGAGCTCCTGGTGGACGGTAAAGTTTGGGCGGCTGGTCCGTGGTTTCTTGGGATAGGTGAGCTCAGGGTGCGGATCCGCAAGGAGTAGACTGTAAATGAAGTAAAACTAATAACAAGTATGATACAATCTGGTTGAACCAAAGGTTCATGTCACTTTATTGCAAGGATGGCAATGGGCATCTTCCTGGAGGCCCAGGGTATAAGTATGCCCATCTGTCATGGTAATACTTTCACAAATTCCGTCAGCCTGGGTTTTCCCAATTACCAGGTCTTCCCAGTCTTTGGTGGCATCAATTACGGGGGTTATTTCATTGGCTGGTTTGAACTGAAAATGCTCAAATTCCCTAGTCAGGTTGTGGGATTGGTTGCCTCTGGGTGGCCCTTGTTCTATGGGAAAATTCTCTGTTTCCCCTTCTGTGTGGGCCCAAGTTATTTTGGAATCTGTGGCTGGACCTGCCTGTTGATTGGCTATTTTATCAGGAACCTTTAGTGTGGAGAGTATTGGCGTAGGTACATTTGGTTCATCAAGCTTAAAAGAATTTTCCAAAGTTGAATCCTGTTCTGATTTGAGCCCGAAAAACTGCGGGCAGCCGGGCGGCTGGCCCTGCAGGCTGATGGCCCGCAAGATGCCGGGGTTTGAGTTTCATAGTTGAGGCTTTTCAATAAGTATAGTTGATAGGAGTTTGTCACTTGTGACAAGTAACCCTTTCCCATCCTTCAGTGTTCAGGCAAGTCCAGCAAGACTTATCCTCACAAACAAAGTGCTTTCTCCTGGTGGTGCACTTTTGATTATTAAAATTGAAGATGTAATTATCTGCGTTGTACCCAGGACCACGCTTCACAGACATGATGGGGAAGTGCTTGGAAACTTTGAACTCCCCATCCACATTATAGATGTTGTGATTGTCCAGTGGCTTTAAAATTCTTAGAGTAGTCCTCTGGCTCCTCCTGATAATCAGAAGAAGGAAGGGGAGAAGAGCCTTTAGGGGGGAGGGGTTCTTTGAGGCCTGCTTGGAGGCTTCTTTCTTCTTGCCAGAAGAAGAGGTAGGCTCCTTGACAGCCTTTACTTTCTTGGTGCAGCACTGCTTTGTGGGCTCTGAGTCAGCCTCAGACTGATAAAAGGAATGATCAGTGAGATCAATGTCAGTTGTATTGAGTGATGAGTGGTGAGGGGAAGATGAGGGTGGGGGGAAGAAGGGGTTGGGGGAGAGAGAGTGGAAGTCTTGGCCTTGACAGACTTCTTGATATGCTTGGTGGTAGTTGCAGAGACCTTTGAGCCCTTGGAGGCTTGGCAATTGGGCTGCTTATTGGATTTAGATGATATTGGCTAAAAAAGTTTACTATTTTAAATAAAACAACATGAAAGATATAAAAACACAAAGAGGTAAAGCAAAGAAAAATATAAGTAAAAAGTATACAAAGAAAGTTTTATTTATCAAGAAAAATCATAAAAAAGTAAAGGAAAGAAAAATAGAAACACAAAGTATAGATCTAAAAGGTAAAATATAGAAAATAAGTGATATTTGATGAAGCCTCAAAGATGTTAGGCTCAGCATAACATCTTAGGGCTAAACCAATAAAAAATTATATTTAAAAAATAAAATAAATAAAATATATAAAAATTATATGGGGAGTAGTAGGGATAGTAGTAGATTATAATTTCAAAAAATAAGTTATTATGTGGAATTATTTTTATTGGGGGTTAAACATTCAAAACTTAGTAAAGTATTGAATTTGGCACTGTCAATCAGCTGTAAGCCCCCTAAATCTCACTGTTGAGTGAAAAATCTGAATTTTCACTGTTTACCTTCTCAGAGTCAACCAAAAAATCAAAATTACTATGGCTTTTACATATAAAACTTGCTTAATTTAAAAAATGGTTTGAAAGTTACCCCCAAAGCAAGGCAGTTTCATATACCCAAAAATTAAAAATTAAACATAAGTTAAAAAAGCAAATGTGTGGGAATGTATTTATTAGTTGTAAGAATATACAGGGGAAGCTGGGAGTGGGGTTTTCACCATAGTGAGTGTTAAAACGTTAAGAAGCTCTCTGCACTAGTCAACCTGTTAAGGTGTCAAGTTGGTGGGTGTTGAGTGGCACCCATAGTATGAGACTGATTAATTTAGGCTTAAATACAAGACTTTTATTAGTTAAATGTAAAATCAATTATGTGACAAATGGATAGTGTCAAACAGGGGGAGTTAAATTTCCATTTTTTATAAATTACATATGAAATCTATTAATTAACCAGGCTTAATTTATATGGCACCACTTAATCTACCAACCCAGAATAGGCATAATGTAAAAAAAGTGGGATAGTTGATGAACGTATAGACCACTAAATCCAATATAGTGATGCTTGGGAGCTTAATTAACAACTATGGACATTAATAATAAAAATATAATAACAAATAATAAAATTTATATAAAAACATATTTGCTTTATTAATTAAATTAAGATTTGGCTTAAAAGCTGTCAACTTGGCCACTTTTACTTTTATAGTGTCAATAACAGGTGATTTTAATTTTCATTAATAAATTTACATCTGAATTACCCCTTAAATTGATCTTTGAACTAACAGAATTGTTAATAAGAGTCAACTTACAGTGTTTTTAATATCAATTTTTGATTTCAAACCCCTGAATCACTAGTAAAAATTAGCTTAAATTGTTTAAGCCAAAAATACTAATAGATTCACATACACAGTAGTCAATTCCCTGGTAGTTGACTTCACCACATTTGCCCCCTCAACCTTGCCCCACGCCTGGACATGCCCACAATAAATTAGGTTGCTGCCAGTCTTGTCAGAAGGAGAATGGCAACAAGCACCCTCATGAGGGGGAGCTTCAGCTAGCGCAAATTGAGGATTCAGGAAAATCCTGGGGTTATAGATATGAGAGGCTCTTCAACCCCGCTTGACTCATACTCCCAATCTCTCCTTGCTAAAATCACCTGTGACCATAACATACATGAGGTGGAAACCCTAGACATATTCCAAGTACACAGTGACAATCCCATCCTCCAAGCCAGTAATTTATCAAATAAAATCACTTTCTTAGCCTATCCCTTTTGCTTCTGTGGGAACACCCACAGACTCCTGGTAGATACTGGGGCCAATCACACCATAATCAACCAAGAATTTGCAGACTCCCAGCAGTTAGACTGAGTTCCTAGCCATTTAAAGGCAGTATGTGTGGCTGACTTCTGCAGAGTGACCATCACACATGAGACCATTTTCTTCTCGGCATGAATGGATAACATCCAGGTCAGGCTCTCTGGTCCTATAATGGCTGGACTCAGCCATGATGTCATTGCTGGGCTTGACTGGTTACGTCACAACCATCCCTATATTAATTAGGACACCTCAGTGATTACCCTCAATAGAAGCAGGGTAGGCTTTTAAATTTACCCAGTCAAAATGAATAAACTTATCCACAACATTGTCTTTTTGTATGCCTCACAGAGACAAGTTCTTATGAATTAAAAGGAAGAAAGCTCAATTTCAATCAGTGCTTGGTTAAAGTTATTTGCTCTGAACCTTCTACAACTACCCCTTGAATGAGACACCCTCACCAGCATTATTAGAACTCCTCAAGGAATTTAAGGACATCTTTAGAAAAACGTTGTATCAATTGCCTCCTCCTTGAGAGATAAAAAATTCTGTGCAACTACAAGGGTTGCTGTCCAAGATGCGCCCACTCTATTATCTGACGCCCAAGGAGGATAAAACACTCCAACAGCACCTTGTGAACGCCTTGGACAAGGGTTTTATTTGCCCATCACTCTCTCTGTACAGAGCTGCAGTCTTCTTTGTAGCCAAAAAAGATGGGTCACTCTTTCTGGTTACTAACTATTGCACCCTAAACAAGGCTATCATAAATAGCAAATATCCCCTGCTGTTGATTGACGTCCTGTTTGACATGCTTACAGATGCAAAGATCTTTAGCAAGATTGATCTCACAGAAGGGTACAACCAGGTCTGCATCTCCCCAGGGGACAAGGCAAAAACAGCCTTCTGCACACACTATGAGTTGTTCAAGTGTTGAGTCATGAACTTCAGGATGACCAACACTCCCTCAATCTTTTCCATGCTTATGAATAAGGATTTTTAAGAATTGACTAGCGAGTGTGTTGTTGTGTATATTGATGATATAATTTTGTTTATTAAAGACCAAAATACACACCTTCTGCATATTTGTGCTGTATTGGACACCCTCTGTAAGCACCAGCTGAAGGCAAAACCTTCAAAGTGAAAATCCCTCAGGTTGGAGTTAATGTTCCTTGGGCATATTATCTCTTCCCAGGGGATAAAACCTGACCCTGCCAAGATAAAAGTGATCAATAACATGCCACCCCCCTGATGTGGGCCAGGTGTGCACGTTTCTAGGCATGGTTGCATATGTGTCTAAGTTCATTCCCAACTGTGGGGAGCTCATTGCACCTCTAACAAAACTGTCAAACATCAAACAATGTTTCACTGGACGCCTGCTTGATATTAGGCCTTCGAAAAGTTGAAACAAAAATTCACTACTGCACCCATACTAAAGTTCCCCAATTGAAACCACCAGTACAAACTTGAGACTGACGCCTCTGACAGGTTTATAGGGGGGGTGTTTCAAGTAGAAACCAATGGGGACACCTTTCTCTCCACAGTATATGAATCCAGGAAGCTTACCAACACAGAACAGTGCTATCCCATACATAAAAAGGAACTAGCAGCAATTGTACACTGTGTCTAAAAATGGTGCTGCTACTTGGAAGGCGCCACATTCCCACTGCAGGTCCTAATGGACCATAAGTCCCTTAAACACTTCAACACTCAGTTGCACTTGACCTGCATAAAGAAGGATGGGTTAAACGCCTGTCTCATACTGTGAATTCAGAACCTAAACGTAAAAATGTGGGATTATCAAATCCATGGTCTAAATTTCAAATCACTTTTGCAAGATGGCCTTTTTTTAATTAAATTGATTTTTTTATAAATTTATTTGAATTTTTAAAAATGCGGGAACTCATAGACACTTTGCAAAGTTCAAGTCAAACTGACTATTTCTAATAGAAAAAATGAATTAACTGGAATCAGATATGAAGCGTTCAAATCCATCAACCATTTCATTAAGTTTTTTATGTTTTTTTTGAAATTACAGGATTGTCAAATCCATGAACCCAATTTCAAATCACTTTTGAATGCCACTAGTAAACTCAAATAATGACTGCAGGAACTGGAATCTAAATTTAATATACAGTAAGCACACTGGAAACACCAATCCAAATCAAGAAGCTCCACCACAACTAAAATCAAACTAGAAATTCAATCTAAATAGCCATGTTTAGACATAAAAAGTTATTAGACTTTAAAATTATCCAACCCCAGAAAGTATACAATATTATACACTTCAAATCATAGATATAGAAATTCTTTTACTATTAAAGGAAAAATCAAGAGAAAACAACTATTCACTACTAAACCAAAAACCTAAATAAATATATATTCAATCTAATATATATTTTTATTTTATTTTTATGGACCAACAATTGCATTCCCAACCATCTCCTGCACTAGTCTGCGGGGCAGCCTATCCACAAGGGCGTCCCAGAGGGTCCAAGAACAGACCCAGAACACAAATCAAGGGGAGCAATGGTGACACACAGGCCTCCCAAGGCGTCAGCGCCAGTCAACCACCTCCCGCATCTCAAGCCAGTAACAGCAGCCTGAATCCCAGACAGAAGCTGCTTTCAAGGCCTGCCACCAAAGTCTCCTATACCAGGGTCACCGGTAACAATGAGGTTACTTACACCTCTACCATGTACCCAGTTATTGCCTTGCCCCACACTCTGGATCCAAGAGTTGCCACTTCTTGCCCTGCGTTTTTGACACGTCTTATGAGCCATTGGCCACCAATGCTGATCCATCTGCACCTGTGATCTATTCAACCATTGACAATGTCACCGCAAACAAGCGTGATCCCACCTTCTACACAAAGATCCCCATCCCCTGTGTTGAGCCTGCTAGCCAGGATGCTGCAGTACCTGCCAAGGGCTGGCGTTGGTTGAAGGAATGTGAGCAGGAAGCTCTCCTCAACTGCTTGAACAGGGAATGGCTGTTTGGGATATTACATCCCAATTTGGTGTCATAGCCAGATATATTGGCAACATCAACACCAAATATGACAATACTGGAAAATTGGCAAATCCACCAAGGCTAAGCAGCAGCCCAAACTCCTTTAGCCCATTCATATCTATGCAATCAAGAAGTAGGTTACCAAGGATTTCCACCTGGACACACTTGCTGTCCAATCAATGCTTGCCACAGAGTTCAGGTTTTCTGTCTCTAAAACCCTTTTCTATAAAACCATGGTTGAGTTGGGCTTCTCCTGGAAAGTACTGGGAGTTTTGCCGTATAATAGAAACAGCACCAAGACCATCAAGGATCAACACATTTATGCCAAGACTTATATTGCTCTTAAGAAGATTGGTAATGTCCAGTTTTTCTATATTGAAATTTTTTTGTTTTCCTCCTCACTCAGGTCTAGACATGGGTGGGTCAAGAAGGGGTCTAAGGATGGTGTAGCACATTGTGCAGCTGTCTGTTCCCAGACCTATTCAATGGTTGCGCTTATTGGTCCCCACAGGTTGGATCAATTTCAGATGATCAAGGATTCCCATAATAGCAGGACATTCCTTGGTTTTCTCCAAACTGTCAAGGAGAACCTTTGGATCAATTACTGGGGCACAACTAACATTGTTGTGTTGGATAATTTTGGGCTCAATAAGGTGGATTTGGTTGTATCAGAGCTCCTGCCAATCAATAAAAATAGTCATTTGGCCAGCCACTGCCTTGCAGACTGCCCAATGAGACTACTCTTCCTCCTCCATATTCTCCATTCCTTAACCTAATTAATGATGTCTTTGAGTGAATCAAGAATAAGGTCAAAGCAGGGCTCCCACAGGACACCAAAGATCTCTTCAATATCCTTGAGGTCAGTCAATTTTCAATGCCACCCAATGTGGTGGCAGCTTTTTACAAGCACTCTGAATCCTTCCTCCCTAAAGCCCTTACCTCTGAGCAAATCAGATAAATGGATGCTCTGGGTTTATTTGTTTTTTATATTTATTTTGTTTTTATTAGGACTTAAAAATTATTAATTATATATAATAGCGTGACATTGAATTGTATTATAGACATATAAGAATTAGTAAAAAAATGTAATTAAAATTAATTATACTAAATATAGAGATACATATTTTTATTATAATTCACCTAATAGTGTATTGACTGTAGAGCTAACAAATAAATTAAAAAATAGAAATAGGTTAATTTTATTTAAATAATTATGATCCCTTTTTTAGTACCATTGACTTTTTTAAAAGCCACAGATTTGACCTTGTGAGGCGTCACCTGATCCTTATTATTTCAGTGCCACTACAGCCACACAACACAAAAACCAATGATTTTCATGTATATCAAACTAATTAGTATTTATGACATGGATTAAGCATAGAAAATTTATTTATCAAATCATATTACAAGGGAAAAGTAATTTGAGTTCTAAACAATCACTCGTTTAAAACATAAGTGGAGCAGGCAGCTCAATGCAGATAATTAGAGCCCTGATTGTTTAACTACGTAATATATGAACCTGTACTTGATGAGCAACTAAATAATCAAATTTATAAATCACATTTTATTATTTAATGTATTTGCTTACTATAACTACTGTATTATAATACATTTACATATATTAATATTATAATTTAAATTGTAAAATTTAAAAATTAAAATTAAAATTAAAATTTAAAATAAAATTTAAAATTAAAATTAAAATTAAAATAAAAGATAAATTGTAAGGGAAGATAATTTATTGGGGGGATGCAAATTGCAAAGGGGAATGCAATTATTCTGGGGTTTTATACCCCAAAATTAAATTTTCTGCTAATGCGTCTAAATGGGACCACATACTCTTCTTTACGTAGTGGAAAACTCTAGATGCAATTGCTAGAAGGGTGGTGCTCAGCACCCCAGTGGTTGCTGAGCGCTTAATAAAAGGCAAGCCTGTAAGCAAATTAATTAATAGGTTCTTTCCAGGAGGCGCATAATACCCAAAAAAACAATGCCAGTGCAAAGGAGTCATACAGGAGGTGCTCAACTGTCCTGTACCCCCAAGGTGTCTTCTGTTGTTCTAGTGCTAATTGGCATATGTCTATTTGAATTGGCATGTCCTCCAACTTTTAACATTTGTTTTTAATATGCAATGTAATAGGATTCCTAGGTTTGTTGTAACATGAATCCTTTGAGATATATATTTTTCTGAAAAAATGCATAATTTTTTTTATATATTTGAACTAATCTGTTGATATAGGACGTTTGGCTGAACTTGAAGATGGTTCTGGGGGGTGCCTGGCTTGTATCTGCCCCCAGTGCATTGGCAAAAAAATTAATAAAGGCTTGAACTTATTCACAAGGACTGTGTCCCTGACTTTATTTGATAATTCTTTGAACAATTTTTTGAAAATTTCAGTTTGATGTATTCTGGTCCTATTTGAAAGTCTGTTTTTATTAATTTTTTCATATTCATTTATGTTTGAAAAGGGAAATTGTTGAATAATTTCATAAATTTATTCATTGAAATTCATCTTGATATTCCCTCAAATTTTATTCATCTCTTTGAAATTGATATTTTCTCCTACTTCATATGCTTCCCTAATCCACGGCAAGCACCCTGTGGGTGGTAAATATTCCTTGTTTTTTTGATTCCCTTATTTCCATATTGATTCATGTTCATTTGAATTATTTTATTTATTTAATTTTGATTTGTTTGTTTGTTTAAAAGGGCTACCAATGATTGGTAACCCCCGTAAAACCAACTGGGCGTAAAGGCCGCCACTTCAGCAACCTTGTCCCCATTTCTTGTTATAACTAAAGTAAATATAAGTAAAACATAAAAAGCTTACTGATTGTTTCCCCTGCGGCCCCCTCAGCCACTGGCGTCAATTTAGCAAACTTCATGAGTGTTGGCTGCTCTTCATTTGATTTCCTGGGTCTTATCCTCCTTATTTTCTGTGCTACTTGTTCTTACTCTTGATTTTTATTTGATACATTTTAATTTTTTATTGTAGCTCTTCTGCTTCTTTATTGTACTTCATTTTTATCTGTTTCCATTTGATCAGCTTCCTCTTCATTTGTGTTGATTTCCTTTGAAATTTTAGTCCCTTCAATCAATTTGAAATTTTGAGTATTATTTCTGTTGTTTTTTGCAAACTCCCACAAATTGTAACTTTCATTGTTGAATTTTAAACGTTTGAGTATTTCCTTTTTTAGATTTAAAACTATTTCATTGTGCTCTTCTTTGACTTAAGTTCCCAGGCTATTTTTGTGGTTTCATTTTGCTGGACCAAATGTCAGGGATCCAGTCTTGGGTGGCCGGCTTGTTGCTTTCAGGGGTGACTCAGGCTGGATTTTTTGCGGGTAAAGCCCATCACAAGAGAGGAGATAACTTAAAAAGGTAGGAGAAAGACTTCCCCACCCAGGACCACGGGCTGGCAGCCAGGATTATAGTGACAATCACCCCCATGAGGATGATGTACACAATCTCAAACAGCTTGCCAGTGTGGTCAGTTGGGAGGTTGGGTGAGGAGGCGGGCATAGGCTTGGGGGTCACAGGTGGTTCCATGCGGAGGTTGTAGACAGGAAGATAGTTGAACTCCCCTCTAAACAATTTGGCTGTTGAGAATATCCACAGGCCTTGTTGGTTGTATCTAACTGCAGATTGTATGCAGGCCAAAGGATCTAGTTCAAGTATCTTTTCTGGGGTGTAGTTCTTATATCCAGGTTTCAAAGGGTATTCTGTGAAGTAGATGGGGCCAAAAAAAAGAACCTGGAGGATGGGAATCTGCAGACAGAGGGGAAGGAAGGCCAGGAGACCTTGTACTGATTTGATAGATGGCAAATAAAAATAAGGTAGTAGCTGTGTAAGCCAAAATAACATAACCTTTATTCAAAAATGGCAGTAAGTTTGGAGTGTGGGGTCCTTTGGTCTATATAGCACCCCACTCCCAAACTTAATATTTTCCATGGGGATTTCTTCAGTGCATTGGTAAAGGTGGACCTGGGTGCTCTGGTTCAAAGGCGGAAAAATGGCACCTGGACTGGGAGTTCTTTCAATGGTCAGAGATCTCAAATTGGCTACTTGATTATCTTGCTCTAGAGTTGTGGTCATGGGGTTGAGCTGCAGGCCTGTGCCTCCTTCTGAGGATGACTCTCAATTGGCCGCCAGTGTAGACTTCAAGCTCATGAAGCTAATGGTTGAAATTTTATTGCCTCCATTTGGTGTACTGATTCCTCTGGTTTGGCTTGCTTTACTATTGGGACCATCATTCCTGGCTTCAGCTTGTGGGGGCTAAACCTCAGGAAAACGCAGGCAGGCAGCCCCTTGGTCCATAGGGCAGGCAGCCCGTGGGGATTCAGGGTCAGGGTTCAAATCCCACTCTTGGGCCTTGGTTCCCAGGGGAAAGAATTGTCAATCCTGAAACCAAAGCCCTTCCCTCATTTCCCATCTGATTTACTACAATTTCCCTGATGTTATGTTTGAGCTCAATAACCTTTTGGAGGGCTAACTATAATTCATTGATTATGCTGTAGATATTTGACATTTTGTTTGAATTACATCAAAAAACTGTTTTTATAGTACTACCTTCAACACATTAATAGGTTTTAATTATCAATATTAAATTAGAACCACAAATGTAAATTTATATTAGAATATTACAGGTATGTTTTAAATCCTGATATTTAGATATTATGTGCATAGCTCAATGCATTCTGTATAATAAATTTCATTTTAAACAAGGCCTTTTTCATTGTAATTTATATTAATGGACTGTGTTATATTAGAAAGCCATTAACACTTAGTACAAATATTGATACATAGTGCATTTTACAGCCTGCTTATTTACCTATTGATAATAATTCTGTAAACTTTTTAGTCAGATTTTGTGAGTTAATAATAACATAGTGGGTTGATAAATTACTTTTAATACCATTAATTGTCTGATTTTCTTTGCTGTAGCAATTGTGCATTTTCTGATATTTACGCACTGGTGTCCAATTAGTTGGTTTCACATCCAATCACACAGGCAATAGGAAACGTGTTTGCCACCCCAACCACATTTGGTCTTGGGGTGGCAAACACATTTCCTATTGCCTGTGTGATTGGATGTGAAACCAACTAATTGGACACCAGTGCGTAAATATCAGAAAATGCACAATTGCCACAGCAAAGAAAATCAGACAATTAATGGTATTAAAAGTAATTTATCAACCCACTATGTTATTAATGCCTCAAAAAATCTGACTAAAAAGCTTACAGAATTATTATCAATAGGTAAATATACAGGCTGTAAAATCCACTATGTATCAATAATTGTACTAAGTGTTATTGGCTCCCTAATATAACACAGTTCATTATATAAATTACAATGAAAAAGGCCTTGTTTATAATGAATTCTATTATACAGAATGCATTGAGTTACACACATAAAATCTAAATATTGGGATTTAACAAATACCTGCAATATTCTAATATAACATTACATTTGTGGTGCTTAATTTATTATTGATACTGTAAATTCAGAGCCTAGACATAAAGTTGCGGGATTGTCAAATCCTTGGTCCAAATTTTGAATCACTTTTGTTGGCAACTCAGCTGAGTGAAAATTAAAATATTTAATAAAATCAACCATTTAATTTGACTTTTTTGATTTATTTAAATTGGAAAATTTAAAATCCCTTGAGTAGATAACTCAACTAACAAAAGACAAAACACAACAAACAAATGTGGGATACATGAATAAAAAAAGCGGGATTCTAATGTATGATTTGAGATTTCCTGTATATCAAACAAACCATAGACATCATGTAAAAATTAATGAATCTGAAATTTCAGGATTTTCAAATCTGAGAACCAAATTTCAAATCAAAAATGAGGTGAATTTGAAATAAATATAATTTATGGGTGTCTCAAAAAGGATGTCAAAGGATCTAGAGTGGATTTGTGCTAAGTCTTTTAGGAAACATAGACATTCTCAAAAATTACCCTATTATATTTTAGGGCAGCTAAAATTTAGATACTAGATTACAGTAGATTTTAAAAAACACTAATAATAAAATAGAATTATATATTACAATCTATCTTATCATGTTGTCTTTTCCTTGATGTGTTGATAGTTCATTTGCTGTTGATAATGTGCTTGCGTTTAATGGGATAGTTTTACCTCCAGTTGCCTTGACAATAGGAAATCAAGTTGCCTCCCTGAGACCAGCTGTAGTTACAGAGGCAACTTGATTTCCTACTGCCAAGGCAACTGGAGGTGAAACTATTCAATTAAACGCAAGCACATTATCAACAGGAAATGAACTATCAGCACATCAAGGAAAATACAACATGATAAGATAGATTGTAATATATCATTCTATTTTATTATTAGCATTTTTTAAAATCTACTGCAATCAAGTATCCTTAATAGCAATCCATTAACACATAGTGTAGTAGTCCAATGATGTTTCACTTTTGAGTTTTTTTTTCTTTCCCACCTCTCCTTCTTCCTTGAAAAGAAGTTTTATGGCCCCTGGCTACGCTGGGGGCCAAAAACTTTTAAAAAAATTCTGCCTCATCAGAAGGGTAGCTCACATATCATTATATGGTTTTGTGGCTGATATATTAGCAATTTAGAATGCAGAATATTGCATCATTTCCAGTTTAGACAATTTTACATTTCACTTAATTTCATGTCTAAATATGGTTGTTGAGATTGGATTTTTCATTTGATTTTATCCAGAGTGGAGCTTCTTGATTTGGGTTGATTTGTCCTAGTTTCTTACTGTACATTCAATTTGGATTCCAGTTCCCACAATTAATATCTGAGTTTACTAGTGGCATTCAAAAGTGATTTGAAATTTGGTTCTTGGATTTGATAATCCTGCAATTCCAAAAAAAACATAGTAAACTTAATAAAATGGTTGATTGATTTGAAAACTTCAAATCTGATTCCAGTTAATTCATTTTTTCCATTGGAAATATGCAGTTCAACTTGAACTTTGCAAAGTTTCTATGAGTTCCCACATTTTCAAAGATCCAAATAAAAATACAAAGAATTCAATTTAATTAAAAAAGGCTATCACAAAGACGTGATTCAAATTTTGGAACTAGGATTTGAAAATCCTGCATTTTTACATTCAGGTTCTGAATTTGCAGTAATGGAAAATATTCATGAAATAATTATATGTTACTGCATCAAATGTACAGCATTTTAATTAATTATAGGGAATTTCAATAATATAAAAAATATTTTATTAATTATGAATAGGAAGAAATAATATTAACTTTAATAAGTTGTCACAAAGAAAAGTTTTATTTTACTAATCAAAGAAATGGGAAGGGGGAGGGAATGGGCAGAATGAACATTGCCTTCATCTGCACCTATGAAAGGGACAGCATCAGAGATGGTGAGGAGGGAATGGGTGGTGGTTTGGAAGTCAGGGTTGGATTGCAGGTGGCTTGATTTTGATGGGGGGTTTACAGAGGCAGGGTTTGTTGACTGGGAAGAGGCAGAAAGAGCTGATTGCTTCAATTGTTCAAATTCTTCTTCCATCAAATATGCAGGCTTGACAAAAAAATTGATGAGAGTGGGGAAAAGGGTGTCCTTTCTGGATTTATACTATTGCTTGATAAAAGATGATGAGATCTGATAAGTCCTGGACAAATACAGAAGGGAAAATCTCACACCCCTTCTCAATTTGGGATCACAGTTCATTGTAGATGGCAGGCTTTGAGCGCCTGAGAGTGGAACCAAAATTGTAAAGGCATATATCTGCAAGATGCATGTCAGCGTGGTTGGTGGGATATGACCAAAAGATGTTCCCTGTAGCCCTAATTTCTTTGGTTGTCCATTCCTGCTTCTCCATCTCTGCACTCAGTACAACTTCTTGCACAGTTTGTTGGGCAACCCACTCCTCCAGCATGTCCTTGAGATTTGTCTGGTAGGCATACTCATCCTCAGTGTTTGATATTGCTGAGTAATAATTGATACCCAATGGGGAAACTGCCAACAAAACCCTGACAAAACAATGCAATATTGGGCCACGCTTGTAGACGTCAGATTGGATACACTTTTCTCCATAATCTTGGATACTTGCGGAAATCTTGGCATACAACAAGATGACATCATTGCACTTCCTCATTGCCCTCCCTTTAATAAAAATGATGGTTGTATTGTAGGGATTGATATCCACCAAACTGGGCCCATGAGAACCTGATTGGACAAGATTCTAGCAGCAACAACAACTCTGTGCATCCATGAATTGACTGTTCTTTTATTTGTGAAAATGCCATGGAGTCTCAGCTGGAGACAAACCTGGACCAGGGGCATCTGCGGGTCACACTCCATGATATCCATCATGAGAGGGTGGGTTTTTTCACCTTCAGTTGAAGTACAGGTACCAATTGGGGTCTTCTTGGGAGGGGGGGCCACAGTTGGCGTGGGCTTGCAGTGTTGCAGCCACAGTGGACTTTGCAAAATCCATTGTGGCCACAATTTCCCCAAGGGACATAAGCATCACTTGTTTTTTTGACTATTTCAAGAACAATCTCTGGGGTAAAAAGCTTTCTTCTGCGTCTTGCAGGCTGATTGGCTGGAGGTGGGGTGTGTCTGTCTTGGGAACCAGACAGTACCATCTGATTGGCTGTTTCTGGATTCTGGGTTCTCTGGGTGACCCCATAGCTCACTTGGCCAATTCTGAATGCTAGTGTTGATACACAATCTAGGTTAGCAGCTGTCTATGTGTGATGGGCAAACAGGGCCATGCTTGAGGACACGGGAGAAAAAGCACACCCCTGGGTAGTGCTTGCAGAGGGGCCTGCAGGAGGGAATGACCATAGGCAGAGGCTTCACTAGTGGAAGACCCAGTGTAGCCCTGCATAATTTTGTCAGGGCCAGGGAACAGCTTGTTTATTTGGTTGTTATTAAAAGAAGGCATAATAAACTTTTATTAAAAATTAAGCTCAAAAAGAGAAGTGTGCATTTTAGTTAATTTTATTGTTAAGTATGTTAAGTTGGTGAATATTAGGATCTAAATTTTAGCTGTCCTAAACTGGAATAGGGTAATTTTTAGAATGCCTATGATTCCTAAAAATAATTAGCATAAATGCACTTTAGATTATTTGACTTCCTTATTGAGATGCTCATAAATTACATTTATTTCAAATTCACCTCATTTTTGATTTGAAATTTGGTACTTGGATTTGACAATCCCGCAATTTCAGATTTGTTAATTTTTAAATGATGTCTATGATTTTTAGACATACAGGAAATCTTAAATTGTACATTAGAATCCTGCATTTCTGATTCATGTATCCCATATTTGTTTGCTGAGTTTTGTCTTTTGTTTTTTAGTTATCTTCTCAAGGGATTCAAAATTTGCCAATTTAAATAAACCAAAAAAGTCAAAGTAAATGGTTGATTTTATTAAATATTTTAATTTTCACTTGGCTGAGTTGCAACAAAAGTGATTAAATATTTGGACCAAGGATTTGACAATCACGTATTTTTATGTTTCAGTTCTGAATTTATAGTATAAAATTCACATAGAATACAAGCCTGGAAAAGAACTTGTCACAGCTGATGCCCTCTCCAGACTGTATGTGGTGTTCCTCACAGAAGACAACAGGTTAGACCCAGACTGACTCATGATCTACCTGCGCCCTGAGGCTACCTGTTACAAGGGGCTCAATTTAATGATCATTTTGAAGTTGGAGGATAACAAAAGTCAGTTTACCACAGACACAGGTAATGTCTGCTGTTGGTCAGAGACGGGTGAAAAGATGCCTTAAATTCCCATCACACAACAAGGAGACACAGTAATGCACTACCACTGCACCTTAGGCCATATCTAAGGATGTAGCCTATTTAAAATCATAAAGCATAATGTTTGTTAGCCTTGAACGCACCAGGACATCCTGGACCTCCTTGAGATGTACATGCTATGTAAAAAAACACATCTAAACCTAACCCATCTAAGTCAGTCTTACCAATCAAAGCCATGGAACCCTTCAAACAGTGGGCTCTTGACATTATAAGGCCCCTTCCTGAAGACAGACTGGGAAAGAAGTACATCATCACAGCTATCAACTAGTTTGTCCTCTGACCAGTGGCATAGACAACCACTAATAATACTGCCACAACCATTACTTGGTTCATTGGCAAGGAGATTGTGGCACACTTTGGCCGCCCAAAACAGCTTATCATTGACAGGAGGCCTGAAATTGTAGACAACATCATGTAAGCATACTGTGTCAAGAATGCCCTTGAACAAGTATTCACAACACCATACCACCCTCAGGCCAATGGGCTTGTAGAGCTTTTAAATGACTCTCTGGTACAGCAAACTGCCAAACTCTCCCAAGAGCACCCAAGCACTGCCTGGACCAAGCACTTTCCCACCGCCTTGCTCATTTTACAAGCTAGAATCAATCATGATATGGGCTTCAGTCCCAGTGCCCTAGCCTTTGGAACTCCTAATGGCTTAACTGGAGTATATAAGGGGAAGTTATGGTCCACCGCTCCTAGTAAACCCCCTTACAACTACTCCATCACTAACCTAATGGCAAGCCAAGGCCCGTGGCATAGAGCAAGAGTGGATCAAGGGGGCAACTAAACACCTCAAAGCAAGATATGTGACATTATTTGTTAGATTATCTGTTT
>QTSX02003112.1:65502-96466 GCA_014839935.2 Entomophthora muscae
TCTCTCACCTGATTGCCTTTTATAAGACGTTTGGCCACCACCAGGGTGCTAAGCGCCACCCCTCTAGCAATCGGCGCCAGAGTCATCCACCACATACAGAAGAGTATGTGGTCTCAATTGGACGCATTAGCAGAAAATTTAATTTTGGGGTATAATTCCCCGGAATAATCACATTCCCCTTGCAATTTGCATTCCCCTAATAAATCATTTTCCCTTGCAACTTAAACTTTTTTATTTTATTTTTTATTTATTTTTAAATATTAAAATTTTAATACTAAATACTTCACTATTTTAAAATTTTACTTGTAAAATTTTAATAGTAAAATATTTAATATAAAAATATTTAATATTAAAATATTTACTGTTAAAATAATTAATATTGAAATATTTAATAGTAAACATTTAATATTAATATTATAATATTAAATATTTTACTATTAAATATTTTAATACTGTAGATTCAGAACCTAAAGGTAAAAATGTAGGATTGTCAAATTATTTTGCGTGAACTCACTAACTTACTGGAATATTTTTCATCCTTTTATATAAAAAATTAAGTTGTTATGGGATGAAAATTACTCCATTAAGTTAGTGAGTTCATGCAAAATAATTTGACAATCCCGCATTTTTACCTTTAGGTTCTGAATTTACAGTATTAATTATTTTGATATTAAATTTTTACTATTAAATATTTTAATATTAAAATTTTAGTATCTAAAAGTCACTATTAAAAATATTTAATATTTTAATATTGAATAAATCACAATTAAATAAAAATTGGTATATTTCAAATATTTAACCTTTAATATTAAACTTTTAAGATTTGTAATTATACTTTTATTTTATGATTTTTATTTTTTATTTTAAATTTTTAATAGGTGAATTATAATAGTAATATATCTAAATATATTACAAGACAATAGTTAAAGTTGCGACCATGTCAAATATTTAAAAATAAGTTAAAAATGTTTTTATTTATTATTTATTATCTTGTTGAGTACAGGTCCATTTATCACAAAGATAAACATGGAGAATTGAATTTATCTGCATCATGCGGCCTGCTCCACTATTGTTCTAAACAAATGATTGTTTAGAATTTGAATTACCTTTCCCTTGTGATATGATTTGATAAACATATTTGATATACTTGAACTGTGTCTTAGTACAAATTAGTAAGGAATACATAAAAATCATTGATTGCTGTGTTGTGTGGCTATAGTAGCACTGAAATATCAAGGAGCAGATGATGACACACAAGGTCCAATTTGTGGCTTAGAAAAGCCAAATTACCATCAACTATTCACAATTATATAAATAAATTAATTTATTTCTATCATTTTTAATTTTTATTTTATTTTTTAGCACAACAGTCAATATAATATTCAGTGCATTATAATAAAAATAAATCCATCTTATCTAGTATAATTAATTTTACTTACCTTTTCTAGTATTCTTAAATGTCTATAATACAATCAAACGTCACATTATTATATATAAATAATAATTTTTGAGTCCTAGTAAAAACAAACTAAATAAAATTAAAACTAAATGAAACCTGGGGCGCCCATTTATCTGATTGGCTTGGAGGCCAGGGCTTTTGGGAGGAATGATTCCGAGTGCTCGTAGAACGCTGCCACCACATTGGGTGGCATTGCAAATTGGCTGATCTTGAGAATGTTGAATAGGTCCTCAGTGTCCTGAGGAAGGCCTTGTTTCACCTTATTCTTGATCCAACCAAATACCTCCTCAATTGAATTCATGAATGGGGAATACGGGGGGAGGAAGAGGAGTCTCATTGGGCAGTCTGCAAGGCAGTGGCTAGCAGAATGGCTATTTTTATCAATGGGCGGGAACTCAGACACAACCAGATCCACTTTGTGGAGCCCGACATTATCAAGCACAACAACGTTGGTTGTGCCGCTATAATTTATCTGAAGGTACTCCTTGACAGCTCAGAGAAAATCAAGAAAGGTCCTGCTGTTATGGGAGCCTTTAATCATCTGGTATTGATCTAAGCCACGGGGACCCAGAAGAGCAACCATTGAATAGGTCTGGGAACAGACAGCTGCACAATGGGCTACGCTGTCCTTGGACCCCTTCTTAACCCACTAATGCCTGGAGCTAAGTGATGAGGAAAACAACAATTTGTCAATGTAGAAGAACTGGACATTCCCAGTCTCCTTTAGTGCTAGATGTCTCAGCATAAATGTGTCAATCCTCAATGGTCTTTTCACTGTTTCTGTTATACGGAGAAACTCCGAGCACCTTCCAAGAGAAGCCCAAATCAACCATTGTTTTGTAAACAAGAGTTTTAGAAACAGAAAGTCCAAACTCTGTGGCAAGCATTGATTGGACAACAAGTGTGTCCAGGTGGCAATCCCTGGCTACCCACTGCTTGATTGCGTCAATGTGTACGGGCTGAAGGAGTTTTAGCTGTCTTTTTGCCTTGGTGGATTTGGCAATTTGCCCAATATTGCCATACTTGGTGTTGATGTTGGCAATGTACCTGGCTGTGACACCAAATTGGGACGCAATATCCCAAACTGCCATTCCCCCGTTTAAGCAGTTGAGGAGAGCTTCACGCTCACTATCCGTCAAGCAACACCAGCCCTTGGCAGGTACCACGGCATCCTGGCTACCAGGCTCAACACAGGGGATGAGGACCTTTGTGTAGAAGGTGGGATCACGCTTGGTTGCGCTGGCGCTGTCAATAATGGCATAAGACACAGGCACAGATGGCTCCTCAGTGGTGGCCAATGGCTCATAGAACATGTCAAAAACGCGGGGGCAAGAAGTAGCAACTCTTGGGTCAAGAGTGCGGGGCCAGGTGATGACTGGGTATACAGTGGAGGTGTAAGTAACCTCAGTGTTCCTGGTGACCCTGGTGTAGGAGACTTTGGTAGTAGGCCTTGAGAGTGGCTTCTGCCTGGGGTTCAAGCTGGTTGATTGGGCCTGGGACGCGGGAGGTGGTTGGCTGGCAATGACACCTTGGGAGGCCTGTGTATCGGCATGACTCCCTTCAAGTTGGGTTCTGGGTCTGTTCTTGGACCCTCTGGGACACCCTCGTGGACAGGCTGCCCTGCAGGCTGGTGCAGGAGTGGGTTGGGAATGCAATTGATGGTCAATAAAAATAAAATAAAAAATATATTTTAGATTAAATATGTATTTATTTGGAGTTATTGGTTTAGTTGTGGGTAGTTATTTTCTCTTGAGCTAGCCTTGAATAGTAACAGAATTTCTATATCTGTGATTTGAAGTAAATAATGTTGTATACTTTCTGGATTTGAATGATTTTAAAGATTAATCACTTTTTTTGTCTAATTATGGTTATTGAGATTGAATTTTAGTTTGATTTTAGTTGTGGTGGAGCTTCTTGATTTGGGTTGGTGTTTCCTAGTGTGCCTACTGTACATTAAATTTGGATTCCAGTTCCTGCAATTAATATCTGAGTTTACTAGTGGCATTCAAAAGTGATTTGAAATTTGGTTCTTGGATTTGACAATCCCGCAATTTCAAAAAACATAGTAAACTTAATGAAAATGGTTAATGGATTTGAACGCTTCAAATCTGATTCCAGTTAATTCATTTTTTCCATAGGAAATATGCAGCTCAATTTGAACTTTGCAAAGTGTCTATGAGTTCCTTCATTTTTAAAAATTCAAATAAATACTCACAAAAATCAATTTAATTAAAAAAGGCCATCCCGCAAAAGTGATTCAAAATTTGGACCAAGGATTTGACAATCCCGCATTTTTACGTTCAGGTTCTGAATTTAAAGTAAATAGTCTTTTAAATACACAACATTTTTCTAAAAATAACTAAGAAATTAATTATATGAGCCAAAGATAGGGTAATAGCAATTATAGCTTTGGGGCTGCTATTACTCTCTCATGCAACTCATATATTTGATTATTGGCTTATTAAAATAGAAAAAAGGGGTTTAGTAAAAAAAAAGTTAATCAAAATAAGATTTATTTTTATTATTTGTATATTTTATACTATTAAACTTTTCTTCAGTAAACTAAGCATTATATTAATGTTCAAAAAACATAATTTTACAACTTAAATGATACCAAAGAAGTTAAAAGGCTTTGAAATGCTTAAGCTGGCACCTTGGCTTAATCTAACAAATAATGACCCATATGCTGTGGGTAATCCTGTCTACACCCTCAATCCTAACTCTGCAAAACTTGAACCCAATCACCTCATATTCTTCAAGGTAGCTGCCATCTATGACAACCACACCTACCAGCTTGAAGACACCCAAGGAAATACATAAGACTCCACCATGATTGCTTGAAATCCTGTTGGGTCATGCCTGCACAAAAACTCTTTGTGTGTACCTTTATAGACCTTACACAGGTTCCAATTATGGTACCTGACAATAAGCAGGGAACAAGGGGGTGTTGCAATCAAGATTACTTCTCTGCCCACTAATGTATCTCCCAATACACATGGGGCGCTCAAAGAGCCACCCCATGATGTGAATAACAGCATTAATAAAAACAAGTGCAGTGTCAAATTGCAGGCACTATCTCCTAATTGTGAGTGTTAAAAATTCAACATGTTAATCAATTGCTCAAGTTATTCCAACTTTAACCTTATGTTGAACTTGCCGCTGTGCCATCCCCTGATAGACTTGTGGCTTTTTGATATAGTATATTAATTATAATATTTGCAAATAAACTACATATTATTCCTATTCTTATCCTTTCTATTTGGACTGTTGTATTAATTAATCTAACTACTGAACTATTGTTGGTTCAGTTGCAACATGTGAGCAAAAGTAACTCATCTGTAAATAAGATCAACTCAGATGCAAAAAAAGTTTAAAAAATGAATTTATATTGATTAAAAATATATTTGGGTTCAGATTGGTTTTGTTTTAAGATTCATTCATTTTGTTTACATCTCAGTTGATTTTGCTTAAAGATGAGTTTTTTCTTAGTATCATAGATTTTAAAATGCTGTATCAGTTATTGGCATCAAATTTCTTTAAAAATTTGCCCCTGAACACTTGATTAGTCACATATTTTCACTCATTTGCCTGTTTTTTATTATTCTTTACTTCACTTTGAGCTGATCCCTTAGTCTTAATATTAGTAACATTAAGTTTGAATAACCTTGGTTTTTGCTTTCCAAGGTTTTTTACTCATGAACTTATGCTATTAAAGATTAGTTGAATTTTCAATAATTACCTTGTTTTTTTGTTTTCTCTCTCTCTTGGTATTTTCATAAAAGTTTTCCTTCTTTCTTCTTTATTTAACTTGCCAAAAGCACACATCATCCTTTGGACCTGCTTTTGTACTTCTGTTCTTGAAGGTTAACTTCTTTAAGTTAAACTTAATTTTCTTTACTGCATCCCACAAGAGATAGAGGTTCTAACAGCTGATATTTACTTGCATTTTTCACAAAACAATATTTAACTATCTTGGGCTAAGCCTTTACTCCAGGCACACCACCTCAATTTTCCAAGAAAAATTACATACTTTGAGTTTTCACTCTCAAGATCAAGTTGAGATTGTTTGGTTTGCACCCAAAAAAGGTACTTGTTAGGTTGTGAGCTTGCTTTTCTTTGTTCATTTCCATTTAGTTTGAACCTTTCTATTATTTTGGTCATTGATTTTACAAAATGATTTCTTTCAATTTCCTGTATCACTAATTAAGTAATTTTTATAATAATACTCGGGTTTTGATAGCTGTCAAGAAATCTTGATCTATCAGGGTTGAATGATCCATATTCCCATCACTAAAGCTATTGGCTAACAATAGATGAGCCAAAGCCAGGAAGAGACTTCTATTCTGGAATACAGAGAAACTATATCAAGACTGTTATAGTTTGAATCCAGAAGACACTCGAGACATTCTGGGTCTCAGGTCATGGGGCAATCCAGAAGCTTCTATAATTAGGTGCTAGGCATTCTGGATCCTGAAACAGATGCAAACCCGCCCTACAGAATAAAGACGGGAAAATACAATCATCCTGTTTCACCAAGAAATGAGACAGAAGACTGCCTCTGCAAGTTTTGTGAATTACACCAAGCACAAGACGGGACCTGGGCCTATGGATGTCAACTTAGATGACCAAAACTAAGTCAATGTATATCTAGGCTGAAGAGGAGAATTTACCAGCCTAGAATATTACCTCATTCTAAAATCTTATTCAGGTTTAGAATCCAACTCTGGAGGTGAAACTAGTAGCTTGGGGATGATAGGCTAGCTAGTAAGAGTTGTCCGCAGCTAGATGCCAGTTTGGCTGCTAGCTGCACACTATAAAAAGTCCTTCCAAGATCACTTGGAAGGCAGACAAAAATAAGAAAAATCAACATTGCTTTTAAGCCAAATAGTAGTAGTGTCAAGTACAATAAGAGTGTATTATTGTTACTTTGGAATCCTGAAAACCCACCAAAGACAGTTTTGTGTCCCAAAAATCACAGGACTCTTCTATCACTTGGCTCAAGCAGAAATGGAACCCAGCCTGTTGCAGTAATCATCTACACCAATCAGAAACACATCTGTCCTCATACAGATCTCCTCATCCCAAAATGCATAATACAACTAATAAAAACTACATCTCTTCTTCTTCAAGAACATGAAATCTTGATAGTGGTGCTCATGACAGAAAAGAGTTTCCATTGGTGTCAAGTCAAGGCACCGCCTTGCCTCTGCTGACCCCTGGATTTTTTTATAAGTACTGGGGGATACATGGAGACCAGCAACACAGAGCGAGACCAGTCCTTCTGTTTAGATCTGACTCCATATGAAGCACCCATGCTTCTGCTGAATATGATCCAGCTAGACATTACAGGTACTGCCGTTGCTGGGCCAACAACAATACAGCATAGAAGAGGTACATGATGTCTTGCAAGCTTTGCAACATGGTAGATATAACCTCACCAATCCCCAGGGCAACACTGAGTTCAATTTGTTCCAGATTGATGGTACTACCAACAATCTGAGTAAAAATTTCCGCAGATACCAGGATGTCACTTTCACCCAACTGGGGCAGCTCCTCCAAATGGATCAGAGCAGGGTCTAAGAGGTGCTTGCATATTTTGTGCACCCAGCTATCAAACATCTTCAATGACTGGTTGCCAGGCAGGAGCTGGAGTTGAACAAGCTCAACTGCTTTTGCTCCAAGCTACAGTTGGCCAACTTTAATTTGGTCAGTCAACTGAATGTCAGCTTCACAACTGTACAGACTGTTGTGGCAGATCTATATGACTCCACTGCCTTTGCCCATGGTAAGGTAGAAAAGATAGCCAACCAATTCAATAACCAGGTTGGTCAGCTTGTGGGCGGTGTCCTGGATAATTGAGACCTGAGTGCACAATGGGTTGCAGATGTAACCAACCATTGTGTAACCTTAATCTGTCATGTGTAGATGTTGCCAAGCAGCCAAGATCATGAAGATCTTGCTACTCAACAGGAGGACTTGCGCCAGTTAATTAGAGACAAATGCACCAAGCAGGACGCCTGTCACTCCAAGGTAGTCAATTACATCAACAGAATTGCGTAAATGGTCAACAAAACAAAGACCACTAGCTGTAGCCAGCATACTGTTCATGATAAACAGGAGTACCATCAGTGCTGCCTGGATCACTTTGAATACGCCAAGGACCAGAAAAAGCTATGTGACACAGTAAAAGATGCACAGAATTTAGCATCTGAGCTGTATGAAGACATAGCAGGGCTCCACCGTGATCTTGCTGCCGCTGAATTTCATACCAAGGAACTGTTAAACTGCCAGTATCTTTTAGCCAGTATGGTATTAGCAGCGTAGAACAACTACAGTTCTCTACTAGAGCAGGTACACAGAAACAAAACCTCATGTAGGGAATTTGAAGCTAATGTGTTAGCCAGACTGGCTAGATTTGAAAATATAGACTCTTCTGAAAGTAGCACATCTTCAGGCAGAAGAGCTTTGCCTGTACTGGCATCAAGTCCAGAGCAGCAGAAAAACTCTTCATCACCTGATTTATTTGACCTCTCTCCTGACCATGTGAGTAATGATTCAGGTTACACCTGTATAGTTCCTCAAGGAGTGGTAGCCTTGCCTCCTCTTACTCCCTTGTCAGTACTGTGTGATGGTAACACCCATGCCACTAGAAAGGAAGCCACAGAACCAACTTTCCCTAATCATAAGTCTAAGCTGATTAACCTGCCAAAGTTCAATTGAAATGGAAAAATTCAAACTTTCATCTGCCTCTTCAAAATGTCCATGAGAGGTGCAAGTGACCATATAAAGGCAACCACCCTCATAAACGCTCTTGATACCACCTGCGTAGATGTCATCATGCCCTGCCTACCACTGGATAATTAGACTTATGAAGACACACACCAGGCTTTTATCAAGGAATTTGGTAGTAAAACCAGATTGCAAGATTGAAAGGAGGAGTTCAGTAACATCTTATTCAAAAAATACGAGTCTGTTCAGGACTTTACCAACCGCTTCTATCATGAAGCGCAGGTTCTTTTAGGTGCTGGTGTCCTATCTGAGTTGGACTGCAGAATCACCATGAGATGTGCACTGTAGCCATACAGTGAGTTAGCCAATATCATGTTCCCCATTTTGGATTAATCCAGCTCAACCCAACAAATCACCAGCTATTTGAGCTGCCTTGGGCCCCAGTTTGGAGCCCCAAATAAAGAACAGAATAATTGCGCATCTACCCCCACCAAGGATAAGACTTGCAAACCCAATTCCAACAATGCCGCTTCTGAGTCCAACAATAAATCAGAGAGTGACTAGAAGGCTAAGGAACCGCCAGGCCCTTGCCAAAAATGTGGTAAGAAAGGACACTGGGCCAGCGCTTGCAAGGGGAAAGGACATGATCCCTCAGTAAATGTGGTGGTCAACAAAAAACAGGAAGACCAGGGAAAAGCCAAGGCGGGCTAGTAGAGAAATATACTGAGTCCGCCACTTCCCCTATTCCAAAAGAACTAGACTGCCAGCCTTCAGAGACAGCTGAGTCTATAATGGCTCCCTCTGAGATAATAACTCCAGAGGCCCCAATTGAAGATCCGCCTTTGGCAAGTCAGCCATCCCACTTTGCCCCCAAACAGGAATTCAAAGAGGATGCTTTATACATGCTTGTGTTAGACAACCTTTATTCTATTCCTGCCAGAGGTAGTGGGCGCCCAAAGAAGGTTGCACCAAATGCTATAGAGACAGTTTCCAAACCGTACGCAGCTCAAGTCCAGAAAACTTGCCTTGTTTCCAATCCTAGCATAGCCAGTGATCTACCTTCCTTGAAGGGAGTCCAATTCTTCCTTCCCATTGAGACAATTGAGGCCAACTTCCCTGAGATTGGCCAAAGTCTCAAGCAGTACTTTGATACTCTGGCACCCCTGGGGGTACACATATTAAACTTACACTCTGAACTCTACTCTTAATGTACTTATGCAGATATCTCTGTTAATAAAGTCAAGGTGTGCGCCATAATAGGTAGTGGTACCCCTATTAATATTTTGTCCACCCAACTTGTCAGGAAGCTAGGTACTGCCCCTGACATTGAACACACCAGGGTATATGGTACTGCTGGCAAACATACCACCACGTCTGAAGGAGCTTACAGCGCCATGCCAATGCGCTTTGGCTCCATTGCAGTGTCCTCTCCTGCAGTGGTCCTTCCCAGTGAAAATTACAACATACTCATTGTTACTGCATTTTTACATAAATACAGAGTTAGATTAGACATGAAAGACAATACTCTGACCATCCTTTACCAGACCATCCCACTGTACTACACGCAGGGCACAAAACCACCAGCTAAGGTAAAACCTAGCATTAATCTGGCATATAAGGATGGTGCGGTGGCAGTTCCCTACACCTGTACAGGGAAAAAGGGGAAATGGTTACCCACACAGATCAAGGAGCAAAAAGGAATTCCGCTCTGTTCACAATTGACTCTTACACTTGAATCTGGCCAACAGCAGGTTGTCAACACTGGTTTAACTTTAGATATTCCCACATGACTATATGGTGAAGTTCATCAGCCATGAGGATGTTCAAGATTCAAACCGTGTATTGCCCCCAGGATAATCATTCCTGGCCATGGCAAAATTCATGTCCTACTGGCCAATCTCCAAGGGCACAACATCCACATCAAGAAGAACCAGATTGTAGGATTTGTCCATCTTCTGCCAGGTGAAGAACTGGACAGTTTTGAGTGTATTGAAGACTTGTCAGAAATGAGATTACCTGATCAAGTTGAAGCCAAAGCCTAAGTGACCACACCACTGGCCAACCTATCTTCCCTCAATGATACTGAACAGGAGCAAGCCAGTGCCCTTTTCAAAAAATACCAATATATATTTGTGGAGGACAATTTTGATCTTGGGTGTGCCAATGAGGTCACTCATCACATAGAAACAGGAGATAACAAACCTGTCCGCCTCCAACCAATTTGACACTCAAAGGCCAGTGAAGAGACTGTGAGCAATGAAATCCAGCAAATTCTAGACAGAGGCATGTTGATCCCATCCAAGAGTCCTTGGGCGTCACCCATCCTGATAGTAAAAAAGAAGGATGGAAGTAACCGGGTAGTCATAGACTACCAACACCTGAACTTGATTACAAAGAAGGACTCATACCCGCTGCCAAGGATTGAAAACACACTAGATTGGCTTAGAGGAGCCAAGTACTTCTCCGCCATGGACATTATATTGGGGTACTGGCAGATCAAACTTCCACCAGAGGAACAAAAGAAGTGCACAATAATCACTTCCCAAGGCCTCTTCCAGCCAACTCAAATGCCACAAGGGTTATTTAATGTTCCTGCAACCTTCCAACAGACCATGGACACTATCCTAGGTGATCTCAAACTCTCCTGCGTCCTAGTTTATCTGGATGATATTAATGTGTTTTCAAGAACTTTCATGGAGCACCTTGAGCACCTGGAGGCCGTCTTTAAGAGATTGACAGATGCCAACTTGAAGATCAAACCCCAAAAATGTTAATTCTTTAAGTATCAGTTGGAGTACCTTGTATTTGTTGTGGATACAGCTGGACTCTGTCCCCAGCCAGCCAAAGTGGAGGCAATCACCAAGATGAAGCGGCCAGAAAGAAAACATGCCATCCAGGTCTTTTTGGGGATGGTAGGGTACTACTGTCGTTTTATCCCCAATTTTTATTGTACTGGTAAGCCCCTGTTTCATCTACTGAAGAATGGAGTCCCCTTCCTATGGACAACCACATGCCAGGACGCTTTCAATGCCCTCTGCACCAGCCTGTCTTCCAGCCCAGTATTAATGTACCCAGACTTTAGCAGACCTTTTGTTGTGCATATAGATGCTTCATTATCTGCCCTAGGGGCCGTCCTTTCACAGTTGGACAACACAGGGGCAGAGCACCCAGTGGCCTATGCTAGCCGCTCTCTGAACATACATGAGCAGAACTACATGGTCACTGAAAGGGAATGCCTCACTGTGATATATGCCTATAAACAATTTAGGGTTTACTTGCATGGGGTACACTTCACTGTGGTCACAGACCATGCTAGTCTCAGTTGGCTACAAAACCTTAGAGAGCCAGAAGGACGCCTGGCCCAATGGGCATTAAAGCTCCAGACTTTTGATTACACTATAGTCCACTGACCAGGCGCCAACCACCAGAACACAGACTGCTTATCAAGACTAACAACAGTTGGCATAGTAGCAACCTAGGCCAACCTTCTGTACAATAAGATGTTCAACAACCAGTTTGAGGACAAACCAGAAAAAGTACAGGCCATCCTTTGTGAGCTCCAAAAAGACTGTAAAGTTGAGAACCAGAAATTGTATAAGTACCACAAGGGTGCTAAATACATTTTCCCAAGGCCTTTGGAACGCCCAGACTTGATAATGGCCGCCCACAAAGCTGTAGGACCATGGTGGCTTGAGAAAAACAGTCCACCAACTTTAACAACACTATTACTGGGATTCACTCCTCTTTGACGTAAAAGAGACCCTGACTTATTGTACAGAGTGCCAACATGAGAAGCCTTTTACTGGTAAGCACCAATACAAAGCAGTAGAGCCCAAGTTTTCTTGGTATACTGTTAGTATAGACGTGGTCGGGCCTCTGCCCATGTGCATTGGTTGTTTGCGCTACACCATTGTGGCAATTGATCACCTTACAAAATGGGTGGAAGCCAGAGCTCTCCAACACGTCAGTGCCAAATCAACAGCCAGGTTTGTGTTGGAACACAGATCATTCATTAACAGGGCTGCCCTCAGTTCATTCTTACCGACAACAGAACAAACTTCACTGCTCATGTAATTCCCAAATCAAATGAGCTCATGGGCGTGAGGGGAGTGCTCTCCACACCATACCATCCAGAATCTAATGAAATGGTTGAGAGAGCCAACAGCACCTTGGTTGACATTCTGCGTAAATTGGCAGACGCCTGAAACTTCAGAATGGTATCTCTTCCTGCCTGCTGTTATGTTTTCATACAACATTTCAATATACAGCACAACTGGCTTCTCCCTGTTCCAACTGATGTACAGACAAAATCCTGCCATCCCTCCAATTCTGTTCTCAGCAATGGGGGACCTGGGTAACATCACATATCCTCAATATATGTCTAGATTAGCCAACATGCTTATCAAGCTTCAAGCCAAAGCTTTCACCAAAACCTCCCTCACCAGGAATAAAGGACGCAAGACTGACAACAATAATTGACGCGCTTTAGCCAAATTTAAAATTGGCACCCAGGTTTTGTATCACAACAGAGTTGTGGGACAGGCTCATAAGCTTGACAGCATTTGGAAAGGCCCTTTCAAAATCATTGAAAAGACCTCTCCAGATGTTTATACAATCAAGGATCTGGCCAATGAAAGACTCATTAACAGAGTCCATGCCAGATTCCTCAAGCCATATTTCACTATTAAAAATATTGGCTCACAATAAAGCTTACTAAAATAAAATCTAAAATTCAAAATAGGAATGAGCTTTATTGCAAAAACTAGGGGTCGCCTTCCTGATTTTCAGGGTCCTCTCCATCCTCTTCAGGATCAATCACTTGCAAGCTATCTTGCCGGGAACACCGCACAGCCTGTCAAAGGCTCCACAAAGACACAAACAGGAACATTCTCCCCTCCACAAACATATAGGATGCCACCTGCAACCACAGACGCCGCTCCTCTTGAGGAAGCTGGGAATACTGCACAAAGGGGATTGGTACTTCCACATGCACAATATCTGCTCTCCAGAGACCAGCGTCCAGAGGAAAGAAGCAGACCAGGACAAGGCAGTCCACCATGAAATCTGAGATGTACCAATAGACACAGGGAAGAGGCGCCTTCAACCCCCCAGCTTGTTCCAAATCTTCTCCCAGTGGGCCGCCATATCATCAGCATTGGCCATTGGCAAGCCAAAATCAGGGGTTAACATTATGTCCCCACATAATGCCATCCCCCAAACAGCCTGCTGCCGGTCACCACCATCAATGGCTGCCCAAGTGCTCCGGGTCACCTGACAGATACAGCTATCACGGGCATCTGAATTCTCCACCCCCAAGGACTGATACAACAGAGGAAAGCCAGCCAAAGGGCTGAACCAGGTTGAGAAAACCTGTAGCCCCTGATTGAGAAGGTACCCCTGAACAACCTGCTCCACGCCCTCCTTGTCACCTGTTTTTCACCAGCAGCTTGGCCAGCCCATTGCCAAGTTGCTCCGCCAGCTCTTTGTCTTCCACTGCATGGAAGCCCTACCCGGATTTGGTAATCCTCCATTTTAGATTGGTTCACAGACGTTGGGCCATTACCACATACATGAACTGTGGAATTATGTCTATCCCCTAGTATAATTGAGGAATGGAAAAACCCTCATCACCTATGCCAAACAATGGGGCAGACTACTGTTCCAATTGGAAGCCTGTTTGGGTTTGAAGTGAGAAAGCACCAGAAGGTAGATTAATCACTAAGGGTCAAGGTTGTGTACGGGAGGCCCCCTGCCCTTCTTCACTAATACGCTTCTCCCTTTCTGAAGGTTGGTGCTCTTCTGTCTCTCCCTCCACTGGAATCCCCTCATTTCCTCCCTGGTACGGTCTCCTTCATTCAAAGAACGGGAATAGGTCAAACTCTCCAGTCCTGACCACAAGGAACCAGTCTCTGCTTGACAAAGCTCACGTACCAACATCACCTTGGCCTCTTTGGAAAGCCCGCAAAAACGGCGAAAGTCCTCCTCTGACGTCTGCACCACCATCTGGCAGGCATCAGTCTTGTTGGATATACCAAAATAATTAGAAGTATTGCTCATATTCTAGTGCTAGAGATATTTGCCAAAACTATATAGCTCCGTCAAGTGGGGGGAAATGTCAGGAAATCCTGATATATCAGGGTTGACTGATCCATATTCCCATCACTAAATCTATTGGCTAACAATAGACGGGCCACAGCAAGGTTGAGACTTCTATTCTGGAATACAGAGAAACTATATCAAGACTGTTATAGTTCAAATCTATAAGACACCTGAGACATTCCAGGTCTCAGGTCACAGGCCAATCCAGAAGCTTCTATAATTAGATGCTAGGCATTCTGGATCCCAAAACAGATGCAAACCTGCCCTACAGAATAAAGACGGGAAAATACAAACATCCTGTTTCACTGAGAAATGAGACGGAAGACCGCCTGGACAAATTCTGCACATTAGAACAACCATAAGACAGGGCCCAGGCTATGGATGTCAACTTATTTGACCACAACTAATTCAAGGTATATCTAGGCTGAAGAGGAGAAATTAACAGCCTAAAATATTACCTCATTCTAAAACCTTATTCAGGTTTAGAATCCAACTCTGGGGGTGAAACTAGTAGCTTGGGGATGATAGGCTAGCTAGTAAGAGTTGTCTGCAGCTAGACGCCAGTCTGGCTGCTAGCTTCACACTGTAAAAAGTCCTTCCAAGATCACTTGGAAGGCAGACAAAAATAAGAAAACATCAACATTACTACTAAGCCAAATAGTAGTAGTGTCAAGTACAATAAGAGTGTATTATTGTTACTTTGGAATCCTGAAAAACCACCAAAGACAGTGTTGCATCCCAAAGACCACAGGACTCTCCCATCACTTGGCTCAAGAAGCAATGGGACCCAGCCTGTTGCAGCAATCATCTACACCAATTGAAAACACATCTATCCTCATACAGATCTCCTCATCCCAAAATGCATAATTCAACTAATAAAAACTACATCTCTTCTTCAAGAACACAGAATCTTGACAGCCCAAAACCAGGACTAGTGTGGACTATCCAGACTGATGGCTGACATGAGACTAAATCTCATACAATCTATTATTTCATGATGACTGTCAAATAAGGATAGAAGCACAAGACTAGAGAAGGGAAGAACAGGGGCAGAGATATGCCAGGGGAATGCCCAAAACCAGGATCAGGATGAGCTATCCAAATTGGATAGCTGTTGATTGGCTGCTAAAATCTCTTTTTCTATTTTAGGATGCACATACTACACAGCTTGTGTGATTTCATTTTGTTTCGTGTTTGAGATATCTTGCTTCTAGGTTGCTCTATTTTTGTATCATTTTAGCCCTTCTGTTGGATCCTTGTCTGATACTAATAGAATTATAATATATTTCAGAACAACCCCAGACTATTTTGCTTGTTGTACCAAGTCATTTTGTTTGTAGTTTGGACTATGCCGCTTGATGTTTGATATAATTCTGTATAATGTATTGGTGAAATTATGTTTCTAGTTTACATTTTGCCAGTTCACCAAAATTACTTAAGTTATTTGCCATGTGAAACTTTCCTGACCTAGAGTTTGCTTAAATCTGAGTCCATTTTGTTTAAATCTGAAGTGTTTTTGCTTAGCGCCATAGCTTTGAAAACTACTGTACATGATAATAATCAAAACAGTACCTCCTTAAATTTATCTCAATTTTAAAAGAGGAAAATGTAGGTGATAAACTGTTTGGTACAGTAGCTTTCAAAGCTGTAGAGAGATAGATGAAAAAATCAGCCTAAAACAAAAAACTTAGTCCAAAAGTATTTTTGAAAAGGAATGAATTTATATTGATCAATGATAGCCTTGATACCATATACTTTTCATTTTTGGACTGAGTTTATTTTACCTCTATTGCTTTGAGAGCCACTGTAAAAATTGAAATTGCTGTTATCTAAGTATATATTCTCTATAGTTTTTTCTTTGCCAGGAATACATCCAGTATACATATAAGACAACCGGATTGTCAATTAAGCTGGAAGACATGGTTAAGGCATTTTCTTTTTCAGAGGCTAATACTTTACGCATGCCTCAAGGTAACTATTTTTTGAGTGGAGGTGGCTTGGGAATACGAAGGAGAGGATGCATTGATTTGGTGGAACCTTCTTGGGTAGGAATAGTATCAAGAGAAGTTCCATCATCTTCCTCTTCAAATAACTCCCTTCCTGGATGTGGGAGTGGACAGGGTTGGGATGACATGTTATCCAAGCCCAGCTTCTCCAGGATTGCTTTCTCTGTTGGGTGTTAGTAGAAAGAAGAAATGCAATCACCTTGTTTTCGATAAATCATGTCGGGATTGTCTGGGGAAGAAGATTGAAGAGAACCAGTGGACGGAAAACAACTTCCAGAGACCAGATTAGATCCAGAATTTGCCATGGAGTATTCCATTATAAGAATCACTTGTACGGCATCCATCACTGTTGCCTGATCCCTTGCCATTAGCCTTGCATGAGCCTGAGATAGACGAATAAGGCTCTCGAGGAGACGAAGAGTTGTGCGAGCGGCACTGCGCTGGTCAGTAGACCTTTGAAGGCGGTAGTAGGCTGTGAGCACATCCTGGCAATCTTGGGTCATGCGAGGCATGAAACGCTGCTTGGTGTAAGCAATGTACCCTTTGAGCTTATCGATGGACCAAAGAAAAGCGGCCAACGGGTTTTCATCTTTGGGAACCAATTGATCGCATTCAGACTGAAGGATAAAGGAAGAGACCAAACTAAAGATGAGAGCGTTGCGGTGAGATTTACCCATCCCATTCTTCGTTTTGTGAATCGAGAAGAACCAGAATCAAATCAAATCTACTTAGCAGTGGGCTTGCCAAAGCAAGGTTGACTGACAAGCTTTCGTTGGGGTCATACTTGCCCTTAGGATTGGTAGCGGCAATAACGGAGCAGCGCGAATTAAGCTTACATACCATACCTTGGAGAGTCAAAAAGATGGTTGAACCTTTTACCTGCTTTGGCAATAGAAATAGACTGCTGCTCCATGGCTGACTGGAATGAGACATTAGACAGATGACGTACCTTCATGGATGGCAACCTTGTCATGTTCACGGATGCTATCGAATTCATCTATACAACAGAGACCACGATCCGCCAGTATTAACGCACCTGCTTCAAGCTGCCATTCCCCTTTGTCCTTGCTTTGTTATACATAATCAATAGACAATGTTACCATGACGGCTGTGACTGTCAACCCAGCACTGAAGTAAGTCAGATACATGTTGTGCGACGATTTACCTGCTCGAGCCAATACCGGTGGTCAGCACTGAGCGTGGAATCAATTTGGCGGCAAATTTGAGAAACTGAGACTTTCCTGTTCCGGGATCCCCAACAAGAAGCAAGTGAGGCTCTCCACGAACCCGGTGATTAGATCCGCTTACTTTCTGCACTCCGCCCACCAATGCTAGCATGACTGCTAATTTGACCAAGTATAGTCCATATATCTTGGGGCTGAAACTGGCCAGGATCAGGTTCCTGTTGTCGAAGGCCGTTGGTAATTATGGAATGTAATTCGGTTACCTTCCTAAACATATGTTAGTTTGGTTAAAAGTAGAAGATACCCTCAAGTGGGCGGCTTTGATAAAGCTTCCAGAATTCCTCAAACTCTTTGCTTTGCTCTGGTGACATTAAAGCTTCCGAGCGGGCGTCGTTGCGCACATGGATGTGGCAGGCGAGGAGGTACAATTCGATCTGGCAACGGTCCCCTACACCGACATTTTTCCAGCGACGTCTAACTACACCTCTGGCAAGGGTGAGAAGGGAAAATGCTTGCTTACGTAATAAGAACATCATCTCCTGACTTTGCGGAATCAATCAAGTCGTCTTGCATTGCCACGATAATAGAGCGTGGAATGTATGTCGAGTCAAGGATGGAAAGTGTATATTTTTAGTAGAAGGAAAAGGATATAGTCCCCAGAGACAGCTTGTTGACTTGTTCCTGTATCTTGATCTCTTGATAAGATCGCAGTGGCATGGTAGCTTGATCTAATGGGGTTAGAGTTGACAGGATAACTTACGTGCTTGATCATCGGGGATCAGTTTGAATTTGGTTGCCTTGCAGCCGGGGATTTCGTTGGCCATGCACACTACAGGCGGCACAATTTGGCAGTTGCGGTCGACATCTGCTCTTACAGGAAAAGTACCATGACACTTTGGGCATTCGTACATGCGCATTTCGACTACCATATTCACAGGCCCTGATCTTCCTACATTATTTATTTTTCACATACACGCCTACCTTGTAACCGTGGCTGTTACTGAGACTAGCTTTCCAACGTCATCTGAAGTTGGGATTGAAGTTCGAAAATATGCAGGGACCTGGGGAAGACTGAGGATGAACATGCAACTTGAATTTGGAATTACTTGGATATACGCACGTGGGCATTCGCTTTGGCAATCAAAATATCATCATCTTGCGATAACTTTTCTAAGTCTGTCATGATTTCGACAAATGCCGTGTCTAAGAGGGGTAGACACACAGCAGGGTAATTGATGACTGCATTAAACAGACCTGGGTTGGAATTCAACAGGTCGATTCCACTGTCCATGATTTTTTAGATCTTTCTTGTTATGAACTTCAATATCGGATAAATAACATGTTTCGATAAAATATTACTCTTACAATTATATTATTAAAATATTATATAATTGACATTATGTGACTGTATGCTGAATTTGATTTATTGAGCCTATACATGAACTTACATTTTCACGTAATAAAGTAGATAAAATTATTTCAAGATGAGCTAAAAATGGCTGATATTAATTTAGGAGTAAGAATCAGCTTATATGTAAAACAATATATTTAATAAAGTAAAAATATTTCTTATGGTTGACTTGATTGAAATTTCTCTCTCAACCTTGGTAAAATTATAAGCATATTGTGTCAAGGTTTTACATTTAAAAAGGAAACCATTGTAAAATAGCAAAAAAGCGACTATGGAACAAAGTATGGAAGCATGAAGAGAAGTAAAAAACTTTAAACACTGAAGATAAGCGACACAAAGAAGAGGCAAAAATTAAATCTTATACAAACACATATGAAATGATTAAATAAAGCTAGAGAAAAAGAATACCTTATAACAAGTGAGTAGTGTTCAGCAGTATCAGTAGCTCTTAGAATACGGATGATCTGAAATCTATAATGCTTCTCGAGCTCATACATAAAAAGGGGCACAAGATCTTTGGGTTAAGGGCACGGAAAAAAATAAAGCAAACCTTTAAGAGAATCCACGGGCTTATCTAAACCAGCCAGCTGTAAAGTGGGCATTTCATATTCAAATCTGGCATCAAGCGGGTTTAGAAGATCGATACAGGAGACCTCTTCATCTTCGACGGAGTCCTCTATTTCTCGGTTTAGCTGGGTTGAAGGTGGTGCGTGCTGAGTATACTGCATGAAGAATGACCAAACCCTTATTGCGTGTTTCAAAGAACCTTTCTTTTCTATTTATAGCATTCAAATTTCCGCAGAACAAAACCTTGAAAATAAAGTCAGGATGTTTCACCCCTGACTAAAAAAAGTCATAGTACTATAGTGGTAGTAGAATTTTCCAAAAAAAAGTATAGTGATAGTACGCAGCGTTGTGGCCGCCACGACCGCGGTTCGATTCCGCGCTATGACAATGTTTTAGTTTTTAATCACATTATGCCTGATTTTACTAAAGCACCTAAGTATTATCCAGGCTGTAAACACAGTCAACACATCTGTTATACTTTTCAATGGAGTTTAACCATCACTAGGCTTCAGATATTTCCTAAGGTTTAAATCACGATATAAAGCAATGTATGGGTCATTATTTGTTAGATTAAGCCAAGGCGCCAACTTAAGCATTTCAAAGCCTTCTAACTTCTTTGGTATCATTTAAGTTGTAAAATTATGTTTTTTGAACATTAATATAATGCTTAGTTTACTGAAGAAAAGTTTAAGAGTGTAAAATATGCAAATAATAAAAATAAATCTTATTTCTATTAACTGTATTTTTTGCTAAAACCCTTTTTTTCTATTTTAATAAGCCAAGAATCAAATATATGAGTTGCATGGGAGAGTAATAGCAGCCCCAAAGCTATAATTGCTATTACCCTATTTTTGGCTCATATAATTAATTTCTTAGTTATTTTTAGAAAAAAAATTATTGTATTTAAAAGACTATTTACCCTATGTGAAATATAAGTTTTTGTTATGCGTCCAACTTCATGAACATGTCCTACTAATCCTTTAGTAGTATCAGCTCTTTTTGTTTCTCTGTCATCTGTGCAGAACTTTGCACAATAATTTATTTTGGAGTACTCCTTGACATCCTCAAATGTCAAAGGTGAAACATACAGCTCACCATCTTTCATTAAATATGAAAGATTAACATAAAATGCTTTGACTTCAAGCCAGCTTTTTTTAGGCCTAGATTTTTTATCTTAGATGTGAAAAAAGATTTTTTGGGAAACATCTGAATTATTTACAAGTGTCTCATATAAACCCCTTCTTTCTTCCTCTCTCTCAAAAACCATTTTGAGATCATTTATATTTTTATATACATCTCATTTTCCTTTTGTTTAAATATTTTAGATAATACACCAAAATGATCATCAACAATACTTTTGCCATGACACTCAACAAATCTATTAAACTTAATTGTTCCTTTTATAATTTTAGGTACCTCTTTTAAAAGATAATATAAGAATTCATAAGGTCTGAAATGATTACCATTATCAGTCCAAACTTTAATATTTTTAATATTCTTAAACTTATTATTTTTAAGCAGACTTATCAAACACTGACCTGAAAACAAAGAGTCATGAGATAAAATTTCAGATAAAAAGTCATGATACTCATATTTAATTTTCTCATTTTCTTTAAAAGCAATTACAAATCCTAATAAAGAAATAGGTATTTTCTTATAAAAACAATTATTTGTCTCTATAGGACCCCCATCTATTTTAAAGTTTTCTTTATAGTCTATTACTATAACACATGAATTATTATCAAGATTATTTATATCACTAATATATTTTTTATTTTGATGCTTATAAAACTTTTCATGTAGGTCAATAGATTCCAAATTTTCTTTGATAAATTTTGGCAATGGCAACTTCTTTATACTCAAATCCTTTTTCTTTATTTCTAATGATTTTTTTAAGTTGCAAATGTTACACATATCAGTTTGCTTTTTGCTTTTAATTATATTACTAGGAATAAGCTTATAGAAAGTGGAAAGTGAAATAGAAATATTGTTTTTTATTTTCATATCTTCATAAATTTCTTTTTTGTTTTCAATGATGAGTATTTTATTTTAGTTGAGTATTCACTCAAATCTTTTTGTAATTCTTCATAAATCAATCCAGGGGATTTTTTTAGTGAATTGGCTGGTTGGAAATGGATTTTTTAATATATGTTTTAAAATATTTTTTATGTTTTATTTCTTTACTGAATCATTTTTTCCTTTCTTATTTTTTGAATTTAATGATGCTTTTTTAGCATTTTTTTAGAATATGAATACTCATTTTTTATCATTTTAAATCCACAATCTCAAAGTTCTTTCAGACTGTAGCTTGATGTAACTGATGCTCTTAGGGAAGGAAGGAAGGTGCTTGGCAGGGGACTCTGACATCAATTTCTTTAGGTTGTTAAAGAAATCATCTGTCTTAGAATTTTGTATGACAGGTAATAAGGTACTTTTTCCAAACTCTGTTTTTAATAAGAAATACTCAACAAAGCTGTTAAGATCATTGCCAGCAGTAAAAAGGAATGCTTTTTTAAGCATAGAGATTCTTTCTCTTAGTAGAAGCCCCCAGTGAGATGAAGGGTGTCATCTGAGGTGCAAAATTGATAGGTTCCATAATGATAGTGGTTGGGTTCCTTGGCTTGGTTCAGGAGTTCTTGCTTGGAAATAGATGTGCAGTTATCAGAGAGGAGTAAAGGTGCGGATTGTAAAGTAAATTTCTGTAAAGTTGAGCTGTTTAATTACCATGTTAGCTAAGCTTTTGCACTACAGGCATAAATCCCTAACTGACCCCCACTAATCTCCTTAATTTATCAATATCACCCCTGAAGTCTGATATCATTGTTTATTTACCCCTTTTTATATTCTGGTTAACTGGTGATATTTCAGCAAATAGTACTTCAATCTTGCGCAAACTAGTATCATTAGAAAGCCCTTAATCTCAGCTTTTGGAATTGTGCTGCAAATTTATGTTTTAATACTGATTTAGTATCTTAAAGTGGCTTTGAATGTAAGCTTATAAAATTATTATTTGAAATAAAATATGCTAATTAACTCTTAAAGTATGATATTTTAATCAGTAAACTAAATTTAAAGTATAAATTATTATTTAGCTTACTTCTAGTAACCAAATCAAAAACCTTTTGCTCCAAATAAACTTAAGTTTATTATAACTTTTAACAGTTCTTAAAAGATGAACTTTATATATCTTAAATCTATCACATTTAAGCTGTTATTTTTAATCACATATACTTATACACTTGTAAAGTTAAATATATATCTTATTATTATTGATGCAATGACTAGCATTATTTTTATCATTTAGTTTAGGTAAATTTTATCTCTTAAAAGTTTAGTTGATTAAACCAAAATTTTGCATGTCTTTTTTATGTTTGAATTTAAATTTATACTGTAAATTCAGAACCTGAACGTAAAAATGCGGGATTGTCAAATCCTTGATCCAAATTTTGAATCACTTTTGCGGGCAGCTCAGCTGAGTGAAAATTAAAATATTTAATAAAATCAATCATTTAATTTGACTTTTTTTGGTTTATTTAAATTGGCAAATTTGGAATCTTTTGAGCAGATAACTCAAATAACAAAAGACAAAACACAACAAACAAATGCAGGATACATGAATCAGAAATGCAGGATTCTAATGTACAATTTGAGATTTCCTGTATTTCAAACAAATCATAGACATCATATAAAACTTAACAGATCTGAAATTGCAGGATTGTCAAATCCAAGAACCAAATTTCAAATAAAAAACAGGGTGAATTTGAAATCAATTTAAGTCTTGGGCATCTCAAACAGGAAGTCAAAGGATGTATTGGGGATCTGTGCTAGTTCTTTTGGGAATTACACACATTCTCAAAAAATTACCCAGTTCCATTTTAATACAACTGAAATTTAGATCAAAATATTCACCAAATTTGACATACTTAGCAATAAAACTGACAAAAATATACACTCCTCTTATTGAGTTTATTTTTTATAAAAAAAATTATGTATTCTTCTAAGAAAAACCAAGTCAGCAATCTGTTCCCTGGCCTTAACTAAATTATGCAAGGCAACACTGGGTCTTTCAATAGTAAAGCCTTCATCTATGGCAACTCCCAACCTGTTGTCAGGAATATTCCTGACATAAACCAGATTTCAACTGAGGTACCATGCTGGAGAAAAATAGGGAATTTCACTATCAAAAATTCACAATTTGATGTGGATTTTCCCCTATTAAGTGGGAAAAACAAAAAGAAAAATAAATTTATAACAGAGTTCAATAAGCACTAGATTAATTTATCATCTGGGCAGGCGCCCACCGCAGTTGCACAGGCGCCTGCCACGCCCACCAGCACCCTCTGCCAACCCCCCAGCACCCAGCCAGTTGCCAGTGGGCCTCCTGCCAGCCTCCCATCCGCCATCCTCCTGCTGTCCATCCTGCCGCCAGCTGGCTGCCCACCTGCCTGCTCCCTGGGTCCCAGCGGGCCAGCTGCCACCCGCCCACCTACCTGCTTGCCTCCCAGCCAACTGCCAGCCACCCACCTGGGCCCCAGTCCCCAGCCAATCACAAATACCTACTCAATGCAACCAATCAAATAAGTCCCTGAGAAAAGGCCCTGGTTTTAAGAATAATTCCTGCCCACCAGAAGAGGGCCAAACCCAAGTTTTACATGTGAGCAACAATTCCCCCCATAACCAATGGGGTCCTGACTCCCAGGCCACAAGATTGAATCCAGACTCCAACCAAGTCATGTTTCCCAAGAAAAAAATAGATCTTGAAGAAATCATGAGTTGCCACCACCACATGATCCCATGCTCAGGAAGAATCATTGGTCCCAGTCAAGAATGGCCAAACCCACAACAGATAACAAAGGAACAAGAGTTTGGCCATCTTTCCAAAAACCAACTGTCATTCCTATCTTCCAAGCTTTTGGGATTCTCCATCTCATGCTTCCCACTCCCATCTGTAAATCTTTGCACAGTAGGGCGCACTATAAATAAATAATCCCTCCTCAGTAATAGCTTGTGCTATTATTGAGTTTAATACCCTCAATAAAGTGTCAAGGAGCTGGATGTACAGGTATTATGGCCACCGCCAACACACTTAATATCCAGTCATTGTCTGGTTTAATGCCAATCCAATATATTGCTCTATATACCAAGAAAGGCAAAAAACCAATATCACATGACTTGTCCAAGTATCCAGCAACTCAAACCCATCCTGCACATGACTAACTCCTAGTTTTGATCCAAATAAACCCTGCCACAGAAAAAGCTATATAAGTCTAAAGTATTATCCAATAAATTATACTTCTCTCCTTCTTAATTCCATAGTCAAAGCTTCACCTAAATTTCTCCTTATCAAAAGCTAAATTCAACTCTCAACTTCCAAGTCAACTCTTAGTTAGTTTGCCCCAGCCAACAGCCTACATTCCAAGGAAGATGAATCACCTCATCTTCACAGCTGCGCTTACAGCTTGCCTTGGGATTGGAGGCTATCAACAGGGACCAGAGTTCTTTGGGCCTTCACCAGAAGGGTTAGGTCACAATTGCCACTATGACCCTAGACAACTCAACTCTTTGCACACGGGTACCTGGCCTCCTCTGGTGTCACCACACTCCACCCTGTCTATTGCAGTGTATACCTCCCTGTATTACGTATTGACCTAATTTGCGAGTAGCTTTGGGAGATACAACATCCATGCCAAGGTCTTCCAGTGGTTAATGACCATTTATCCAATCATCACTGCCTTGAATAGTTTCCAATTTTCCAACCTTTGATCATACCTTCTTCAAGTAGTACCTGCAATCTCTGGGTATTACACCTGAAGGCCCCTCTGCAAGCACTACCCAGGAGTGTGTTCTTTCTCCCGTGTCCTCAAGCATGGCCCTGTTTGCCCATCACACACAGGTAGCTACTTACACAAATCCTGTATTGGCACTGGCATCCAGAATCAGCCAATTGAGCCAAGAGATCACCCAGGGAAGACAAAATCCTAAAACAGCCAATCAAACAGAACCATTTGATTTCAAAGATGAACACATCCCATCTCCAGTCATTCAACTTGAAAGACGCAGAAGAAAGCTCATCACACCAGAAATTGTTCTGAAAATGATTTAAAAGCAAGAGATGCTTATGTCCCTTGGAAAAATAGTGGCTGCAATGGGGTTTGCAAAGTCCGCTGTGGCTACAACCCTGCAAGCCCATGCCAACTGTGGTCCTACTCCTAATAAGACATCAATTGGTGCTTATACATCAACTGATGGTGACAAAGCACACCCTCATATGTTGGTCATACTAGAGTGTGACCTCTGGATGTCCCTAGTCCAGGTGTGCCTCCAACTGGGACTCCACAAAATTTTCATCAATAAGAGAACAGTCAGTTTATAAATTATGAAGTTGTAGTTGCTTCAAGAATGTTGTCCAAACACGTTTTCAACAAGCCTAGTTTGATGAACACTGACCCATACAATTCTATCATCATCAACTTTATCAAAAGGAAAGAAATTTGGACACACAATGACATTATCTTCTTGTTGTATGCCAAGATTTCTGAAAGTATTCAAGACTTTGGGGAAAGCATATCTAATCTGATGTTTAAAAACACAGCTTAATTCTGTATAAATTTGTCAGATTTATTCTGGCAGTTTTCCTGGTGGGGTCAATCATTAGACTGCTTCTTTGAATACTGCATACAGTTATGCCTACCAGAAGTTTATCAAGGCTATGCTGGCAGAGTGGGTTACCCAACAAGCTGTGTACACAGTTGTACTGAGTGCTGAGATAGAGCAGTGTGAATGGGCATCCAAGGAAATTGCAGCTGCAGGGCATAACTGCTGGACCTTACCTGTGATGATTCACATGTGGAGCTTCTTTGCAGATGTGGGCTGATGTTGGCCTTTTAGAGGATGGTTGCCTGAGAGAGGTAAATGCTTGTGGTTTTATTTGTTTGGTCAGCTAAGGTAGCTGGGGTTAAGCTCAACCAAGGTGGTTGGGGTTTGGTTTTTTCTTGAGGTGTTTGTAAGGTGGCCCCTTGCTAGTGCTTTGATAGGATAGATAAGTTGTGTACCCTGTAATGAATGTGCTGAGGTAGCATTGAAATCCTGATCCCTACTGTGGTGAGAATACAGTTAGGTAAATTAAACTAGTATGGAGGTAAAGTTTTTCTTTCTATGACTTTAGAGTAGCTTTAAGGAAGTCTTAAAGTTTCTGGGTGACACAGGTGAAAAATTCTTGCTAACTATATTTATGGGAAAATCTCAGCTACAGGATTTGAACCCCAAAACCCTTTGGGCTGCCAGCCCGCAGGACCAGCTGCCTGCAGTTTCCTGGACTCAAACCAGAGCGGGAGTTGACTTTGGGGGATCTCCTGAGTTTGGATGATCAAAAATTACTTGCATTGAGGCCACCCACACCAAAGGTTCCTGTTAACCCAACCAATGGGAGCGCAGGCCAAGCCAAGGATCCTGAAATAACTTGGGCCACTGCAGCGGGGGAAGCAAAGAAACTTCCTATGGAATGCGGGCCACCCAAAGATGACAAATCCCACGGCCTGAAAGGGAAATCCAAGATTTCTCAGTTTGAACCAGCCAATGAAATATCTCCAGCAATGGATGCCACCAAGGACTGCAAACCCTGGTAGACAGTATCACCAGGCCCAAAGGAAATTGTAAAAGTTTCTCCATGACAGATGGGCATACTTATACCCTGGACCGCCAGGAAGTTGCTCATTGCCATTATTGCAATAACGTGACATGAACCTTTGGTTCAACCAGGTTATTCCATATTTGATTTTAGTTCTATTTTATTTGCAGTCTACCTCCTGCAGTTCTGTACCTCACACCCAACAACCCCAAGAAACCGCAGACCAACCACATAAACTATATTGTCCACCAGGAGCTCCCTTTGGCCTGGTACATTTCACAGAATACCCACCCAACCTGGAGTATTTGGAATTCACCTTAGAGGAAATCCTAATCTACAACCAAGAAGCCAGAACTAGAGAAACCAAAACCATTGGTATAGAAGGAACTTGGGTCACTGTACCTCCCCTGCTGTTCTGCAACAAGTGCAACTACCTGCCCGCCTATCTGGTTCCAATGACACCACCTCTCACCCTGCGGCCCAACTGCCCCAGGAATCCATTGTAACCAATAAATCCACCTTCACACAGATATTTGGGGTGATGTACATCACCCTCACTAGTCTGATTGATTCAATTTGCCTACTAGCAGACCCTGGACTATTCTGGGCAAATTGCTATCTTATATTGTAAAGTTAGCTCCAATCTTGTGGTGGGCCCTTCCCGCAGGACCCGCAGGCCAAACACCCATAAGCTCTCAAGACCCCCCCCCCACAGACTGAATCCCTGACACTGAGAAAGTATAGATAACTCAGATATGTCATTAGGGTGGCTTTTCAGAGAGAAATATGCAGAACTTAATGATTTTGAGGTTTCTTGGAAGTAAAGTTGGTTAATTTGCACCTGAAAGCTCAAGCTAACCACTTGGGTGAATAAAAAAAGCTGTAATGCATGACATATACTTGTTTCTGATGGCCTAAAGTGTGGGCACTGATGGGGTCAAGTCTAGGTTGATTCACTTGTGAAGACTTATTGCCTGTTTCTGAGGTGTTGACTGATGGGTAATACCAAGAGAAAGCCAGGATGGAGGTCATATGTAAGGACTTGGTAAGATTTTTGGTAGCTATGCAAGATGCTATGCCATGAGAAGGAATTTGGAACAGTTTGGGTAACATGTTGAAGAAAGTGCTTTGAAATTTCTCCAAATTTATTTGCTGATGTAGAAGAAGGTAGAATGTTTTGACTTGGTTTTTTAAAGTAGCAAAATCAAGGAAAAATGTTGAGTAAATTGTAGATAAGAGGTTTTCTTAATAAGTTCATATGGTAAATGAAGGTATTTTTCTATGAGAGCAGGAGACAAAGCCAGTTTGGTGGGACATTTTCCCTGTATTTTACTATGAGAGTAAAGATCAGGGGAAAACTTTGAAGAAGATCAAGAATAACAATTTAAATATTATTCTGCTATTTAAATTGATTAAGGTTGAACAGAGGAAATACTGGCTCTGGAATAGGGAACTGGTTAATGCTCTGGTGTACAAGGTGTTAACGCTTCAAACAGCTTGAGCAGTGGAAATTGATTTCCTAGTTGGATTGCAGTGGATCATCATAAATTGTGTAGAATTTAAGGCTGACATTATTGGTTGAGTTGAGGGAATGTTTTTTAATGGATATGATTGGCTAGAAACCAAAAGCTTAAAGTATAAACACAAAGGTAATTAATCAATACTTTAAGCTTTTGAGAAATTAAGTGTGTAAGCTTATGACATTATAGGGAAAAGTGGGCGCCAGTAAATAAAAATTTTAAGAAAGCCATTCTGAAGGCGTAAACTTTGGAAACAAGGCACTATAAGTAGGAGGTTGACTGGAAAGTTGGCAGGATCTTTTGTAAATCTTTTGGTTGCAAGTGGAATCTTTGTTGGGTGCTTAATCTGCATCTTGATGGTTACACACCTGGTTGGTTTGGAGTAACCAGATGTCTCCTAAAGCATTAAGAAGTCCTTTCTGAAGAATTAGCTGGTCAAAAGGACACCAGAATGTTTGCAAATTAGAAGGTTTCTGATGGGAAAAATAATGTGAGCAAGAGCAGAGCAAGAGCATTAACAAGGCTCAGAACAAGCTATACTGTCATGAATATCATTTCAATACTTGTATTGAAAACCCAAGAGTTAAACCCCGGTTCCCAGGAGGCAGATCCAACCCGCCAGACCAGTCCAGGACCTGCCAATTTGTTAAAAGACGGGCTCAAATTGGTAAATTACTCCGCGTTCTGCCGGCCTACTACAGAGGACCCTCCAAAGATCACTCAAGTCACACAAAGTGGACAGGGACCGCCCACTTGTTAAATTGCAAACCCGAGTTAACAAGTTACTCCAAGACCCGCCAGCCCCCCAGAGACAATTCCCAAAATAGTCATCAGATTGATGCCAACCTTGGGCCACCAAAGACCAAAACCTATGAAGAGGTTGCAACTTACCTTAAAGAGGTTAAGACAAAACCTATTTCTAACCTTGCCAATGGCCATCAGCAACTGCCAGTCTCCCGCCCAGAAGGGGTAGTGCAATTGGACTACTCAGGTGACATAGTGAACAGTGGCGGCAAAACAAAGTGTTGCCTTTCCAATTTGCCACAACAAGCACAACCTGGATCTGCCGCCCTCAAGACCCCAAGCCAAGACCCACACTCTGCCAGTGCCTTGTCTGCAAACCTGAGCCCTGCAAAAATTGAAGAAGCAAAGTCCCAGGGTATAAAAACCCTGGCGGTACGGCAAAACCCCCATTGTCATTTTTGATAATAAAGTTTTATGAACCTTTGGTTTGAACAAATCTTACCCTATCTAGTCTTAGTGATATTTCATCTTAATTCCAGTCAAGTAGACCACCAGGCCACCGCCTTCCCCCAAGACCAACCTGCCAAATTGTCCCAGGCATTATATTGTCCCCCGGAAGCCCCCTTTGGACCTGTGCATTTTACTGAATACCCCCCAACCCGGCCTATTCAGAGTATGACTTGGAAACCATCCTCATTGCCGACCCTTTGGTAAGGACTAGAAGTACCAAGTACATAGGACACAAAGGAAAGAGGGTCAAGATCCCGCCCTTACTGTCCAAAGACAAGTACAATTACCTGCCTGCCTACTTTGTTCCTATGACTCCTCCTTTAACACCACAACCAGACTGCCTGTTGGAACCCACCGCCGCAGCCGAGACCACCTCTAACCAACTGTTTGGAGTACTCTACATTACTTTGACAGGATTGGTAGATTCCATGGTCCCCAACTCCGGACCTTGGTCCTTACTCGGGCAATCTGTATCTTATATTATCAATTTAGCACCCATTCTATGGTGGGCCCTACCCGCTGGCTCAGCCGTACCTCACCCCAAGCCGCCCAAGGCCTCTACTTACAACTGGCTTCCTGACATTATGACAATCTTTTAAAAACACGGTAACCTGGGCCCCAAGATGTTATTAACACTTGGGGCAACTTGTATGCTCTTTTTTGTGATAATCACTTATTACACCCATAAGGCACTTACCTCCCTGATACTCCCATGGATGAAGAACCAATCCGCCAAAGAATTTAAAGACCTTGCACCTGATGCAGAACCCCAGAACCTGGCCACATCACAAGTGCAAAATGTGATAGTGAACCAGATCACAACCAAGGTGGATATGCCCCAGATGGGCAAACTCACCTTAGAAGAAGCCCGCCGAGCCATGCCAGTCCTCTGCCTCCACTTCCAAACCAACGCCAACACCTACACCAGTGACACTGCAAAAGTCTTGGGGGTGGCCGCCATGCTATCAGGAGACGCACTGGATTGGTTTGGGAAGGCCACCGCTGAAGATGTTGAATTTTGCCTTGACTATTCAAAATTTGAAGCTGAACTCATGAGCACTGGCAATGACCAAGACACCAGATACTACACGCTGAACTCAATGTTAGA